>CM033401.1:1806758-2089429 GCA_019426215.1 Buddleja alternifolia
GTTATTACCCTTTAAACTTTTTAACTAGTGTTAGTGCTAGAGAAAAGGTTGGGTTCCCACTATTGGTGATTTTATATGGTTTGAGCAATTAAACAAGTTTTGCTCCACAACTTCATTATGTTTGACCGGTTTTAACTTTGAAGTTGTATTTCTCCTTTACCCCCACATTTAAGTGTATTAAAAATATTCTAGGGAAACATAACTTATTCCAAGTTATTTGGCACCCCTACATAGCATATTTCATTATAAAACTTTCATAGGATAGTCTCATCTATCCTCATAATGACTTTGGGGTAAATTTTCATTATACATATATATTGTACCAATAATGTAGTTTAACTACATTCACGAATGCGCATTCTATATATTCATAATATATCATGGTACAATTTCATCATAAGTATCATCAACTAGTTAGAATTCAATTCCGATAAATAAATAACAAGACTTATTATCTTTTGAGATGATACTACGATAAACCTTGAAAGAAAATCAAATTTTCTTAACTCCTCAAGCCTACAATTTCAAGACGATATTTAATAGCCTATATTATCACCGCATCCTTCGTATAGAGTTGATCCTATATAATTTATGTCATGTTAGACACAATGTTATCATTCAAATGTGCATAAGCTTATCCAATCGATCATTATTCACCCTAATGATTAATTGATCAAAAGCCAACTAACAGAGAAATTTATTCTCATAATCATTCAATTTGATTTTGCTAATGAACATCAAATTGAATATCATGACATTCTTGCATTTATGGACAGTCTAATATGTCCATGTACTAATTTTGAGATTTCATTTCATGTTCTGCCAAACACAAGCAAATCAGTACTTGACTGATTTTCCCAATAATATCAATTTATTCTTCTCTCAATGAAATTCAAAATTTTCGAAATAACATCATGCAGTGTCATATTTTCTGTCATTTGTTTAACAGACTTCAACCCCACAATTTAGTAGGTTCAAACATCATACTTTACACAGGAAGTCCAGTAATAAATTACTCAAATGACTTCCTATAATTCATGTTAACAACTTATATAATAATCAAAATAAAAATGACAGGTGATGGTTCATTAACACCTATACTCGAATCACATACGACAACATAAAATAAGAAACTGTAAATGCAACACGGAAGTATCAAATTAAAATTATGAAAAAGAATTCCCTGAATTTTGTTCTCTGGAATTGTTCAGTAATTCCAAACAGCACATGAATATCACCATTTCATTATAGAAGGAGTACCACAGGTCCTAGAATAAGTACCACAACTCAGGAGATGCCAAGCCTAATTATACATCTGACAAGTGAATTCCAATTTTCATAGGTCAACACAATAACAACACATAATTGTATGTATTGTCACCATGGATACGTCCCCTAGATATGGTGACACATCCCAATTATCATCAATCATAAGATTCAAGAATTAATGCAGTTTATTTATCACAATTAAATAGTTCACACGGACATGTGTATCTTATAGGCAATGACAAACACTTTGAATATGTAAAACACTTTACAAAAAGAATAGCAATCAACTTAGATAATCAACAAATATACATAAGTACATTTAACATCTCATACATGTGCACACATTCAACTTAAAACACTAGAAATATGGTTTTGTCATCACGTACTTATATATATTTTCAATTTTTCGTAAATGCTTGAATAATTAACAAGCCATGAAATTATAGTTTCAAAGCATAGTAAACTTATCTGTGTGAAGCCTTTTATTATGGTCTCCATCAATATTGCAATACACTAAAAACGAATTCATGCCATGATTCAAGAAGAGTCGCATGTCACTGCCACATTGCCGTATTCAATTTCTCACCTTCTCGATCACTTCCGGCAAGTTCCACAATCCAATTTTCTTCTTTAGTCTAGGTAACGATAATATATAATATCACTTTAAGATTGTTGGGGATTTTTCTACTTATTGGGGAATACAAACGAATGAAGAAAATATAATTTAAACATGGTTTCGAAGCGTGTACGAATCACTTTCCTTAAAGTGATATTTGCCCCCACTACTCGTTTGCTACCGGGTTTATATGGCAAATCACTTCTAGGATACGACAAAACCATCGAGACTTACGAATAGCAATTTCGGAAGTTTCCTTTCAAGAACTCATTGAAAGTGGCGTAAGAGAAAACGTAGGAGAATTGTGTATATATTTATTACGTTTTTTTATATCACAGTTTAGTGGCATTAAGAGTGTTTATATAGAGTTTGAAATACCTATCATAGAAGGACACAACTCTTCATTCAAAAGAGTTACAACTTTAAGATAACACTCTTCCTAAAAGAGATGACTGTTAGATATGGCCACTCACTAGTAGACATGTCTTTTAATTAATAATATTATTTTTTAATATAATAATCAAATATTCCAACAATTAATACCGCCAAAGCAGCAAAAAAGTATAATTATCTGAAAGAGATGTCAAAATGCTAGCAACTAAAATGAACTGCTAGAAAAGGGACTATATTATATAAAAAAAATAGGTTGGCTATACAAACTACACTAACACTACGGATGTATCACGTGTATCCAATTCATAGTATTCGAACTTGAAATACAAAGCTTGAAAGAGGATTTTTCCCATTTTTGATCAAAAAAAAAAGAAAAAAAAAGAGAGGATATTCCGATCCATTCCAGTCCGTTGACGACGGACGACTGCCTAACTAAGTGTAACTAGTGAAGAAGACCAAAACAAGGGATAATACTATGGTGCATCAGGAGCAATGTTCTTTGCGCATCCCCACCACAAATTCAGGTGATTAGAGTGGTTTTCACATGGAGATGAGTGATGAAAACCACTCACCTACATATGAATTTATAAGAGCATCTCCAATGTATTGCACCAAAATGGTGCAGCTACGGTAAATTCACTGTAAAATCTGTACCTAAAAAGGAATATTTTCTATATATTCGTTTTTATAACTTATTTTATCTTATTTCTCATATTTCACAAAAAAAAAAATATTCACCCAAGAAAATATATTTTGTTATTTTATAATATTTCACGAACAATTTTTTTTAATTGTTTAATAATAAAAAATAAGGAAAATTTAATTTAAATCAAATTATTTTAGTGACTATTTTCCTAATTTTGATGGAGATGGAACCTCGTTATCAGAAAATTAAATTGTTGTTGTCTGTCTAGTTTACTAATCTTATATTTGGTTAGTTTGTATTTAAATTGTGTGATTTTTGTATTATAGTGTAATATTAATCTATGTCGATATGAATATTTCAATATTTTAAATTTATATGGTATATGCATTTTATACTAGTTTTAATATATATCAGTTATTTATAATTAAAGTAAAACGATATATAATTGAGTACAAAAATAACAAATATAAGACGTAATTGTAAGTTATTCAAAGTTTAGGGAACTAATTACATATGACCTAAGTGTAAGGACCTAATAATAACAAACAAAAATAAAAATAAAACCTATCTTGCACCAAAATGGCGCTGGTGAATAGTGCTTTGTCAATATTGGCGCAACACTGTTCGCAATTGCCAAAATGGCGACGGAAATGGCGCTCCATTGGAATTGACTTAATATATGATGCACCCGAAGCACCCCAAAAGAAGAGAAGACGACTAGGATTCTTATATTTCTTTTATAATCGTAGATTAACATTTGGATGAAACTCACTTTAGAAGTTAATTTTGGTTTGCTTAAGATTATTTTGTTAAGGGTCAAAATGCAACGGGCCTATTTAAGATCCATGCCTTAGGGAAGATCCTGTGGGCATGTTTTCATCCCTAATATCAGGAGTAGATTGTGAATATTAACCAATTTTTAAACAAAATTGTCAAGCCAATAAATCACTTTCAAGAGCATTATTCTTAGATATTTTTTCGCTTTTATTGAAGTTGAATTTCACCACCATCATCAAGCTCACATAATTTGCTCAATTACCACATTAGAAAATAAAGGGAAAAATCAATTTCATTAGATGAAGGACTAATATACACGGAATCTGTAAATATTTCTGCGTAACATTTATGCCTCAAGAATATTTCATCAAATATAAGTTGAACAATTGTACAAAAAGTATGATGAACTCCTATCTAAGTTTCTTTGTGAGTAATTATCGTTGATGGTTAATTGTGGAGTTGATTGATGGAGGAATCCCTGCAAATCTGAGTTCTTAGATGTAACTTTGGTTTTTGATAAACAAAATTATAAATTAATTTCATATTCTTCTAGGTGCCCTAATTATATGTATATTTTTTGAAATCTTTCAATTTCTTTTTATGTACATATCTCAAACTTTAAAGCTTTAGAGTTGAGACATTGGCCTATTACATCACACCATTATCCAACAGAATGAAGCTGCAATCTAATGGAAGTATTATATTTAAGACACCTCATGAGTAGGCGAAAATCGAACTAATCTTTTTCCATAATAGGATATTTCGTAATCAAGTACAAGGTTTGCTATATATGAATTATTCGTTTATGTTTCTTCAAAGCACGAGGTGTGGTTATAATAGCGTAAAACATTAAAACTTTATCGTTAATGATAATATTCTAGGGTTCTGATCTAGCACGGAACCTACCCCTCATTATCACAGTCTAGAAGACCTCGAACACGAACCAACTAACGTCCTCTCAAGAATATAGACTGCACTCGAATAATACCGAGTTGCCTACGTACCTGAAAAGGATCAAGTCTTAACGTAGTTCCAGAAACAAAGTTATATTATCTATGGTTCGTATAACGAAGGTATCATAGGATCATACTCTTAAGTCTCTGAATAACCCGAGTTATACGATATATGATTCGTAGTATTTATTGCTCCAATTATCCGTCCATGAAACTTCATAAATGACGGTATTTATAGAGTTTCCACTCTGTACTGTAGAGTGAATGACAGATGAGACGTCTTGCCCGTGTATCCCTCACGTGTGTTTGATGGGTGGCACAGATCTGACCATCATTGGGTCAGGTCATGGGTCGACCCTACCCGAATTAATAATAACACACGGATCTTGTAGTGTAATGCAAATACCATTATGTTAGGGACTGGATATGAAATTTACCTCGTTTCCTCGTAACAAGGTACTCTATGAGCTTAACGACCCTGGATACTTACTGAATACGAGGTAACGAAGACTATATATCTTGGTATTTTGGTATATCAGGTTCAATACTGTGCCCATCCATTGACTCATCATAAAAATGATCACATGTTAACCCTAATTTTGGATGAAGTTCTTTGACCAAATCGCTAGAGGCTTGACAAAATGTTCATTCATCAACCATGCATAGCCACAAGAAGTTCAAATTTGTAGAACATCAAATAGTAAAGAACGAACATCAAATAGTAAAGAATGAGCATCAAATAGTAAAGAATGAACATCAAATAGTAAAGAATGCTCAATGATTCCACATGGCATAAGATTTGTGGGTAATGGCCCGTTATACATATACCTAGAAGATGCGTTTAAGTAATTCTCTGCGTCGTAATCACAAGGAAGATAAGTAGTACAATTAAAAAATTCTTAACCTTTTTTAAACTTTCACGTCGATTACATAAATCGTGGGAAATATAAATGTAGGGAAAAATTCATTTTTGGTTAATAGGAGTTCGACCAAAATATTTTTAGTCTCATAAGATATTTTTTGACATTTTTAATCCTATTAAACCCAAAATGTAACACTTTTGGTCCCAAAAATTAAAAAATTAACGAAAAATGGCAAGTGTTTTGGACTGTTGGGGATCAAAAATGAATTTAATTTAGAATTTTAATTTTACATTCCACTCGCTGTAATAGAGTGTATACCTCAGGTTGGTATTTTCGGTCCAAAAATATACGGTTGAGACTAAAAGTGTCACATTTTGAATCCAATGGGACCAAATGTATTAAAAAAAGATTTATGCGACTAAAAGTGTTTTGGCCGAACTCCTATGGTCCAAAAGTGATATTTTCCATATAAATGTATTTGACATCATCGGAGGGGAATAAACGAATAATGTAGTAATTGAATATGATGAGAGAGATCAAAAGGCTTAAGTAATTTATTGTGAGATGCAAGACAAGTCTTATACCCATCCCTACCCTTTCCCCAAAGATATTGCATCATGTTTATATGGTGATAATTGCATAAAAAACCAATCAAATATTTCCCAACAAGGTGATGCACATTACAAGGGACAAAAGTACTCTTCCAGGACAATCTTGACAAGTAATAATATCTGAAAACAAATAATCGATGTGTTATAACTTAGGGTAATTAAATATAACTAATTTACGAAAACATAATTACAACACATATATATAAATATTTTAGGACATTCTATCATGTGTGGATTATAGGTCATACTACTATTTACGAGAGTTAATACTTCCCTAGAGTAGCATGTATAGAGATTCGAGAGACAGAACCATTCTCGAGGATGAATTAATTTATGATAATAATATTAATTACATATGTTGATACATGAAAAAAAATTCAAACATTGTGATCTAATTAGGACAGCACGAAAGCATCCATTTTGTTATAAATTGTAAAGCAGTTTTTTTGGAAGTATTAAGTGTTTCTTTTATGTAATAACTACAATACGTACTTTACTGTGAGGATCATGAAAACACAAACTTGTAAGAAGAGAATTAAATAATTAAAAGGCAAAAAAGATGCATGCATATACCTATGTTCATCAACTGTAGGCAGGTTCTTTTTAAGAGAAACATGGAATAAACATTATTATATTATTATTATTAATATATATATATATATATACACACACACAAACATGTATACACACATTAAATAACAAATAAATTGTAGAGAGGAGATGGAAAATAACAATAAGTTCAACACATATCCTGAACAAATAACAAATAAATTGTAGAGAGGAGATGGAAAATAACAATAAGTTCAACACATATCCTGAACAAATTGTGTATATATGTGTTTCATTTTTTCTTTTCTCTTTTTTCTGCATGCTCCTAATTAATTAAACCGACTGATTAATGAAATTGAACTTATCAACATTTTTCTTATGAAATTAATGGTACATGAACAATAATTATTTTATCCTTTTAATTTCAGGTAATTAAAAACTTTTTGCAATATATATTAAGCATATAAGTATGCCTCCCCTAAGTCATTGTAAAAGAACCTAATTTATAATTTAATTCTCCTTATTTTATGCAAGCATGGAGCAAAAGTCAGCAACTGTTTTAGAAACCCTTTCGTCTAAATTTATCCATCTTATTTTCATACTAAAAGAGTCGTAGAGAATATATATAAGACAACCCCCCCACCCCCATACCTTACTTCTATAAATATACAAATTATACACTACTTTGTCATCACAACCATACCTCTTACCAAACAAATCATTCCCACGTTAAAAGTTCTTTGATATTACTCAAATCCACATTTATTAGATCAAAAAAGGAAAAAAAAAATGGTTTTTCAAAAGCATTTTTTCCCATACTTAATAATTGTTCTATCTTTAAGTTCGTTTTCCACCTCCATCCTTAATGATGATCATTTGCCTGTTAATGTTTACCTACAAGATGAATTTGGCTATGATTTTCGCGCTCATCCTTCGTTTTTTGGCACCATCGAAGACATCAAGTTTGATAACAACTCGGGTTATCTTGATCACGGATTTCCCGATTTGAAGAAATTTAGAAGACTTGCGGCCTCGGTGAAAACAATAAATGTACTGAATTTTGGAGCTAAAGGTGATGGAAGAACTGATGATTCTAAGGTAAATAAATAAATAAATAATTATATATATATATATATCAATGGTGAGAAAGTCTTGCAAACTATCACTTCTAATTAAGAGAAAAGAATCATATATTTTGAGTTCATCTTTTGTAAGTGATGTTTCTGTAAGGCATTATGTTGTCTAAGTCATTCCCTTAAAAAGCTATTGAAATTTAATGTTACAGATAATATTTCTGGAATTAAATTCAAAAGTGAAGTGAGGGCTTATATCTCTTTGTTTATGATGACATTTGATGTATAAATTTGAAAAGTTATATTTTTATAAAGTCTCATAACTTAAATTATTTGAAGAAAATCAGTTTTCCATTCACATAATATTTCGACGACGAATACCTTATGTTTTGAACAATTTCTGTATTATGACATTGAAATATTTCGTTACGAAATATTAATTTGTTTAATTTGATGCAATGAAGTAGCAATTTTATATCAAATACTTGAAATGGAATTGCTTCTCAAATATTTTAAATATGTTTTATTTAGTGGAACCCTAATTTCAGATTTATTATCTATTATTTTAGGCATTTCAACAGGCATGGAGGGGAGCTTGTTCATCTTCAGGAGATGTTAATTTTGTGGTACCAAAGGGAAAAAGTTATCTACTGAAACCAATTAGGTTTTCAGGCCCTTGCAAATCTGACATAACCATGCAGGTAATATGAGATACACAAATTCAATTAAAAATTAATTTATTTCTTTTTCTACAAAAAATAATTTGTTATTATTATTATTATGCACTTAAATATGCAGATTTCTGGAACTATAATAGCATCTGATAATCGCTCCGACTACAGCATGGACGGGAGACACTGGCTTATTTTCGACACTGTAGAAAATCTAGTGGTTGCAGGTGGTGGAACTATAAATGGCCAAGGAAATATTTGGTGGCAAAATTCTTGCAAAATAAATAAAAATAAGGTGATGAAAGAAAAGTCTCAAAAATAAAATGCTTGTATTTCATCATCTTTCATTTAATTAGTTATATCACCGGCAACTTTATTTTAATGATTCTATATTTTATTTTGCAGCCTTGCAAGAGTGCTCCAACGGTATGTTACTTCTTTCTATTTGTCGAATTATTTGGAAATATTTTCATGATCAATATTCCATTTAATTTCCTTCTTTTCATTTTTTACTTAGCTTTAATGGTTCCCCACGCACGTTAAAAGTCCAGGAACTTGTGGAGTTTGATGGAGGAAAGTACTGTAAAATGAATCATAACTCATGAATTTAAAAGTTTTAAAATTAAGGAAATTTTAGTCATTATATAATCTCATATTAGCTCTGGTCTTCAGCTATAAATAAATTATATATATATTCCATAACCGAGAAATTAATAACAAACTGTAGTTAGTGTGATCGCCATGGACGTAATCGATCAATATTAGTCGAACGATGTAAATTATGTGTTAGACGCGTGTTTTGTTATTCTTTCAGGATATTCTTCTATTAGTTGCTAATTAAATATTAAATTCTTATTTGATTTGAGTCCATAAAAATGTTGCAGGCCTTAACTTTCTACAAGTGCACAAACTTGATAGTAACGAACCTAAAGATCCAAAATTCTCAGCAAATTCATATGTCTATTGAGAAATGCACAAATGTTGAAGTTTCCAATCTTGTGGTGAATGCTCCAGAAAAGAGCCCTAATACTGATGGAATCCATATCACTGGCACAAAAAATATTCAAATTTCAAGCTGCACCATTGGCACAGGTATTTGTAAATATATATATATAGTAATTTTTTTAAAAAAAATTTGTAAAGATATGAAAAGGACTTTATAGCTACATTTGAATTAACTCAAAAATGAGAAATTGTTATTGCATAATGAAGGTGATGACTGCATTTCGATTGTAAGCGGATCGCAGAAGGTTCGTGCTACAGGCATTACTTGTGGACCAGGACATGGCATCAGGTATAGATTCAAACCCGGAATTTCAATATCAAATATTTGAGAAATTATAATGGGAAAAATTGTGAACTACTCATTTTTATTTGTCTTAATGTTGATATTTCTTGATTTCAGTATTGGAAGCTTAGGTACTGGGAATTCAGAAGATTATGTCTCAGATGTTCTGGTTAATGGAGCTAAGCTTTCTGGAACCACTAATGGAGTCAGAATCAAGACATGGCAGGTAAAATTGCGTACTTCTGCGTGTTTATTTATTTATTTAACGTGTAGATATTGATATAGTTAGAGTATTTATTTTTTATGTTAATTACTTGATATATATATATATATATTTAAAAAAATTAAGATTTTTTTACAATATTTATTTTTGATGTTAATTACTTGATACATATATAAATATAAATATATACGCACAGGGTGGATCTGGAAGTGCAAGCAACATCAAATTTCAGAATATAGAGATGCAAAATGTGCAAAACCCTATAATCATAGACCAAAATTATTGTGATCAAGACGAACCATGCAAAGAACAGGTAAAAAAAAAGAGCCCCTTTAATTAGAAAAAAAAACTTAAATTTCTTCTAATACAATTTTCTCTTTGTTATTATTTCAGGGCTCAGCTGTACAAGTAAAAAATGTTGTGTATCAGAACATAAAGGGCACAAGTGCTTCTGATTTAGCTATCGATTTCGACTGCAGTAAAAGCCATCCATGCCAGGGAATTGTGTTGCAAAATGTGAATTTAGTAGGGGAAAATGGTGAAAAAGCTGAAGCTCGATGCAACAATGTCAATTTGCAGAATTTGGGGTCGATTTCGCCCCGTTGCCCTTAAATTTTAGGGCAAGTAAAAAATTATAGCTAGTAAATAGTTGCAATAATATGTTTGCTGGGGTGAAATATTTTAGGGTTTTTGTACAGTATATATACATAGATATATAGTTCAATAAGATCATGCCAATGCATGTTTCTGTTCTCTATTAGATCTCATGGAGTTCAAAAGAGTTTCTTGCTGCAGTGGATACTGATACAGTCCCATAAGGTAAGACAAGTTTTAAGTTCTATTTATATATATATATATATATATATATATATATAAATATATGGAATTATAATGCTAGAAAAAGAGGTTCTGTAAACTATGCACGTGATGTTTAAACTTTAAAGAGTTCCGAAACTTTAATCTCGATATAATCGCGACAAATGTAATTTATAATATAGATGGTTGTGATTGTTCTGAAAAATTAAATTCCGGAAGCTCCTAAGAATGACCGGGTCGTTTTCTTATTAGGGCTAGCTATATTACTTTGATTGAAAATTTACTTGAGAGAATATTACTTTGATTGAAAATTTTACATCTAAAGATTTGTTTTTTGCTGATTTGAATTGGTTAATTTCAGGTTTCATATGGGAAATTAAATCAGGACTGCACAGAGGACTTATTGCTTTTCATGGATTCTTTGTAGAGTATAGCATTTATTGGTGTACATAATACAAAAATTAGGAATTCATTCTACAATATCCATTAACGGATACAATAATGTAGATTGTCTCTCAAAGAATAATAATGTTGTATTTGGTGTGTCATATATATATGTAATAATTTGTGGATTGTATCTCATGAATAAAATGCTCTTCTTGTCATATAGGAAATACTTATAATAAATCATCTCTACTTCTTTTCCATGTATATATTGCTCTTTCATTAATCATTTCGTCAAGGGGAAATTACACACAGATTCCCTCACTTATTATGTAATTACCAAAAATATCACTCACTTATTGAAAATTACCAACACACCCTCTCAAGGGGGTCTATTTGTAATTTTACAAGGGTGAAATTGTAATAATTTTCAAACGTACAAGATGTGTAATTGTAAGAAATTCTTAACATGAAAGGATGTGTTGATAATTTTCAATAAGTGAGAGGGGATTTGGTAATTACACAATAAATGAGGGGGTCTGTGTAATTTTTCCTTTACTTAATAACTTCATTTTCTCTGTAAAGGTTCTATTCTTTACTTATATATATACACGTCAAGAATAGACGCCTTAGACTGAGTCTCAACCTCAAGACCTCCCTGGTATCACTCATATAAGCACACAATTTGACCCATTATTCACATTGTTTCATGGAATTAAGGGCGAATAAGTTAGTGCTAGATGATTAGGATTGTGTTGATTATTCAATCCAATACGAATCACATTTTGCCATATCCAAAACTTCTCAAAGTTCATATATCGGACCGGCTCATCATATGGGGCCTCTTCACTCAAACACAACATTGTACTAGATTGGGTATAACAAAGTATCCAAGTTCATCAACAAAGTGAATGAAGTACATGAGGCCATATATACATATATGTGTAAGTACTTAATGTGTACATGTGCTTTCAACATGGCCTACATGAATTCAAGACACACTTCTACAATACAACTATTTGCAAATTAAATTTGTATTTCCATGTTTGTGTTTGTCTTCAAAGAGACAAATATTTGAGAGTTGAATCTCAAATTTGAGCTTATAATTTTGCGTATCTTTTAAGATTTTGAGAAGCGTCCTTGAGTGTATCTGGCACAGGCAAGTTACAAAGAAGAGTAACTCTAGACGATGAAATCAATGTTTTAGTCTCGGAATTGGAAGGATCACCCTTGAAGAGGCGCACCTCCCAGACCTGCACAAAGAATGCCGGAAGGATCTAAAACATCATACTTTGGAAACGAGCTAATGATGAGAATTATCATGTCCCTAATTATTCACAACGCATATATATCGGGAAAATTTCAACATTGGTCCAAAGGATAAGGTCTAGTCCCATTGTTTCCGAAATTAACAAAAACATTCCTATGGAGATCACATAGGAATTTTGCAATTTTGGTCCCAACCGTTCGGATAGGAACCGTTAAATTATGTACAAATCACATAGGCACATAACCAAACTAACGGTTTCCGTCCACATTTTAACAGTTGGGAGTAAAAATGCAAAACAATACATCATATGGGACTAATTCTGCAAGTTTGTAAATAATGAGACAAAAATTGCTAGAGGACTTGTCTTATGCGACTAATGCTGCCATTTTCCCATATATATGGTAATAACTTTTCCCTTTCAAGGGTATATTTGCAATTTGTGAGAAATTACGAACATATCATTGTCAAAGAGTTTATACCTGAATGGATTTGCCCAAATTGAATGGTGTAGCCTCAGCAAAGACATAGTCACCTAACTTTGCGCTCTTTAGATGATGGATGCTGAGGTGTACTCCAGCCACCCTCTGCAGCCCTGATGCTAGGTGAGCTCCAATGCTGGCCAGAGACTCCGCTATCAGTGCTGACACCCCTCCATGCAGCACCTTGAATGGCTGCCCATCCACATCTTAAATACTCAATTTCAGCACTCAGAGGATACTTAGCTAAGCTTATTTTCAAACATCTTATAACATCTTACATATTGTAAGATACTGTTGGAACAAATAAGTGGTTAGATGTTATTTTGAGATATAAAATAAGTTCGTGGAGCTTATAAGATGTTAGTGATGGTAATTGTAAGTTAAATTAAACGAGTTTTCACAATCTTAAAGAACAAGTTGGGATATCTGTCACTTTTTTGCTAAGGTGTTTCTAAGCTCTTGCATCTTATTTGGATATTATAAGCTCTGCTTCTAAAAGGGAAAATTGCAGAATTAGTCCCACAGGATAGAGTTTGTTGCATTTTTAGTCTATTATTTAGAAACTTGCAAAATTAGTCCCGTTAGGATGCATTTAATTGTGTTATTAGTCCCAACCATTAAAGGACAGGAAAAGAAACCATTCGTTTGGTCACATGTAGTGCACGTGATCAATAATGAATTTAATGGTGCGGGCATTACTCGTGCTAAATTGCATCCAATTTTTAACAAATGAGACCCATAAATTGAAAAAAAGAAAAGGAAAATATACATCCTATAGGACTAACTTTGCAAGTTTGTAAACAACGAGATCAAGATGTTTGTACCGCTTCTAAAATTTGTACCAAACACTCTAGCACGCATTAAGATGTTTCAATAAACTGATAAATTCAATTACCGATCACAGACGTAAGATCACAAAAGTTAAGGGTCGAGATGGAGTCTGCAATACAGATGTAAAATCACAAAAGTTAATACCTGGCAGCACTTCTGAGTGAGCACGACGTGCCCTGAAACTTTGTTAGGTGAAATTTCATCGATTTCAAATCCAAGAGTATGAAGCGGAACATCAACGTTCTCTGTCTTGAATGACGGTGGTACTCGCGTCGATGGTGGTTCACTCATCCTTATCTCCCTCTTGGTTGATTCCCTTGATCTCTTCCAACTAAGGTGGACTACGTTTTTTCTTGTTCTTTATGGTTGACAACTAGTCACTTATTGCAAGCCAAAAAGAAATGAAGCAGCCATATTAGACTTGATTAAATTAAACGAAAAGTTGACAACTTATGCAACTTATTCCTTAGGAAGAATTTGTCAATGCTTCACAATAGTAGAATTAATGGCAGAAATCATTAAATGGTTTATATTTTGCAAAATTTATTCTGCAACAGCTTATGCAATTAAAGTGGTGGTTATTGAGGGCAAGGGATTTGAGCATGGATTAGGTGGGGTAGGTGAGTGTAGGTAGATGGGTTGGGGAGTCATTTTTGAACTCTGAAGATTGAATGTTCAGTTGTTCAATAATATTATTAGTAATATACTAGTTCAATAATATTATTAGTAATATACTAGTATTTCATATAAATTTAAATGTCTACGGTCCAGAGATATCTTTTCTTAAATTTATGACTTAAATGATATAGATATATTAAAATTATGTATAAAATACACATACGAGGTGAATGACAAAAATGCCCTCAATGATCCGCAAAAAACATTATTAATGCCTGAGAATCCGTGCGTCTCTAATTCTCGGGTCGGATATTCAACCTGACCAGACGACCCAACAAATCTGAACCGCAGATTACTACTCTCAAACTCACCTCGTATTTACTTACTAGTTTACCTCATATCCTCTTCGTTATTACGAGCACACACAAATATCAACACTTGTATTCCATTCGAAGTATGTTAAGACTTGATCTTATTAAATTAGCTGCTTAGGCAGCTTCACTGAGTCAAGTCCAATCTATAATCTTGTTTATTCGGTTCTGGTCCGATCCATTTAGGCCGTGGATTAGGGTCGGGTTCCTCCTACGAAATTCGAGCTAAATCACATTGGAAGATAAATACATAAAAACATACACATTTCAATCTTCAAATTAATCAACAATCCTATGTTATATATATTTTGGATTCTTGTTCGTCTCAAGTTCTAGAATTCCTACAAGAAATCACAACAATATTTATCTGCCAATAATATTCTTCACTTACCTCAATTCCAGATGCTTCGAAAACAGAGAAAATGGAAAATAAAATTTAACAAAAAAGCTAACATGAAAAACAAAATCAAACGAAATATAGGTCGTAGAAAATAAATATAATTATTGATCTTGAATTTATCTCTAAGAACAATTAAATTGACAGCATAAACAATAAATGAGGCGAAAATCATAAACGTACGCGAATTAATACAGCAATTAATCGACGAAAAAACAGAGCTAAATTAGAATCAAATGAAATGGAAAAAAAATTAATAGAACTCACCAGTTATCTGGAGCTGAAATGGTAGGTGGATTATCTTTCCATGGTAGAAGAAGTATATATATTGATCCAATCGAAAAAGAGAAATTTGGAAAGAATTATGGGTGGAAAAAAAGTAGAAATGGAGGGCCGGCTGTCCTTTGTTTTATAGGATAATGTGTATTGAGAATATAAATGACAATTGACAAGGATGGATGGGACAAGTACACGGAACACGGATACCCATACAATACGAGATATGAATACGTAAATATTTTTAAAAATTAGCACACAGCCACGATTAAGATTATTTTTTTTTTCTCTCAATAGCTAGACACAAATATGGTGCGTGTTCGACACTGTACAGGATTATTTTTTAAGAGTGTCCATGTATCATAGCTAAATAATGATATTTTTTTATTTTTTTTGGGGTGTGGGAGCTAATAATTATATTTTTAGTCCTTTATATTTTTAATAATTCAATTTTAGTTTAGTCCAATTCAATCCTTGTTTTAGACTTCTAGTACTTTCTATTTATATTATTAATAATATAAATAATATTAATTGTTTCAACCACGTTCAATACTTATGGAACCTTAAATCGAGATTTATAATTTTAGTTCCTAAAGTTTGAAAATTTTAAGTTTTATAAGTGACAACCGACCGGAATGACTCAATTGAAATTGAAAAGTTGAATTATTTGCGAGCGTTAAAATAGAGAGACTGGATTTGAAATTAACAACTAAGATAGTAGACTAAAATGTAAAAGGTATTTCTTTGTGTCCCATGTTTTTCATTGCGATTATTTTCAGGGATGGAGCCAGTGTTAGATTAGAGAAAATTCCGGAACTTGTATTACTGAGTAACATATTTTATAAAGTTACAAGAGATAAAGAATACAAGAAAACCCTAAATTATAAAGAAGGTAAAAGATAAATAAGGTAATAAAAATATCGGTCTAATTAGGAAAGTAATAATAATACTAGTCTAATTAGGAGAGCAATAATAATATCTAACACTCTCCCGCAGTCGAAACGTGGAAGTTTTGAACATTGAGACTGAACTAAAAACCAAGAAAAGATGTTACGACAGTCCGGGCATAAAGAATGTTTAGTAGAGAGATTTTGACGAATACGTTTCTCAAGGTGGAGCAGTTTCATCTGGAAATCATTAAATAAGGCGGCGGTTCGACGAAGACGCTTCTCAATGTGGAGCAGTTTCATCTGAAAACCATTATATAAGGCGGCGACTCCAAGTCCTTGTTTTTCCAAGGGTGAGCGGCGACAACATAAACAAAGATAAAAAAAAAAAAAAAAACTACCCTAAACTAAACTAAACTAGATAAGGTGCGCCGGACGGGGTCGGCGACTTGAGGATGCGCAAGCGAGAGATCGAGATATCATGGCTTGAAGCCATGGCTCTGATAACATGTTAGATTAGAGAAAACCCCGTAGGGAACTTGTATTACTGAATAACATATTTATAGAGTTACAAAAGAGAAAGAATACAAGAAAACTCTAAACTATAAAAAAGGTAATAAGAATAGACTAATCTAACTAGGAAATCAATAATAATACTAATCTAATTAGGAGAACAATAATAATATCTAACAGCCAAAAAGTTGGATCCAAAAGACAAATACAAAAAGGGGTTAAATATTTTTAGATTTTGGAAGTGAAATTTCGAATATCAAAAATTTATAGGATAAAAAAAAAAATCTTAAAGTTGAGAGGGACGGGTAGCCCCATCACTCCCCTAATTCCGCCCATGATTATTTTCCTTTTCACCTAATGTCTTTTTAAATGTAATTTTATCTTTTTAAAAGTACTGATGAAAGCTCTTTGCATTGAAATTTTAGATCCAAAAGAAAAAAGACCTTCCAAGTCTTCCAATCTATAAAATCCATCATCTTCTATTTTTCTCATACAAAGGAAGACCAAAAAAAAAATCAACCATGAGGTCCAAGTAAAAGACTTTGAATTTTAGATGAACTTTAATGTTTTGACTATATATGTGATTTATCTTTGAGTTATTCATATAGTCGTGGAATTGTGGTCAATTTTAAAATTGGATATGAATCGTGCTGATCATTATCCCTTGTAAATAAATGTGAAACATAAAAGTAACGAGTTGATCGATTGGGTCGGATCATACTTAGACGGTCTCGTACTCATCTTTCTCAGAAAATTTTGATTGCCTAATATATGGATGGGATCAACATTATAATGCACGTATAAGTGACTGAAATCCTTCAAGACTTATCAATCTAGAAAATAGTCATGAATCACTGGGATTGACTTGTAATTGAGAGCGAATTTGAACTTATTAAAAGTGTAATATTTTGCAAATAATCTGGAAAAGAAATTAAGTGAGAGAGTGCAAATGTTAGCAAAGCCTTTGATGTCAAGATTTATTTTGAGCCGCGTTTGATCAGGCTTAGATTAAGGGAATAGGGACGGGTCCAAAACTATATTAATGTGAGGTCAGTTTACCATAGAGGACTTTTTAAAAATAATACTTATAATATTCAAACTTATTATAGATTTCAAAGACAAGAAAAATAACAATATTACCTGTACGACAAAACAAAACTAACTTTCAATAAATAAGTAAACACTTTTTTTGATATTTTGCATTTTACTTGATTTGCTATCTCATTTTTATGTAGAGTTAGTAATGTTTTCTATTTTACTCTTAGATACAAACAATTAATTAAGAAAATAACATTTTATTCATCACAACTCAATATACAATTAATTGACATAAAAAAGATAACATTAAACCAAAAAATAAAAGATAAATAAAAAATTTGGACAATATTACTATGACAATTTTTAAAATAATATAAACTAACAATTATATATTAGCATTAATATGATAAGTTTATGCGACCATAAGATTTCAATAATAATTTTTCAAAATAATGTAAAGTAATAACTATTAACATCAATATAATCACTTTATGGATAAATTTTAAACTTGTAGTGGATAAACTCTAAATTGAACGATGGTTGATTTTTCTTGTTTTCAGATTAGTTGATGTTTTTTTGTATGTTTTTCCTTCTTGTCTTATACGTATTAGGAAAAGTGTTTGTTAGTTTTAATTTTTAAATCAGGATGGAAATTTAAAAAGAATAATTGGAGTAAATTAACAATTTCAATTTCTTTTTGATAATTGCCTTTTTAATTAAGCACAAAGACTTTAAGTAAAAAGGACAAAGATGGCTAAAGCCCGGAGGAATCATGCCGCTTCGATTGAAAACATGGACTTAAATAAAATAATATGGATAAAGAGGGTTGGAGCTTGAAGGAATCATGCCTTTTGATTGAAAACATGGACTTAAATAATAAATAAATATATATATATATATACGAACTTAAATAAAAAATAACAGTGTGTTTTAAAAACCAGCTCCGTAGGAGTTATATTTAAAAACATGAACTTAAATAATAATTAAACATTAGTGTTTTAAAACCAGCCCCTTACCGACAATACTTCATATGATCTTGGTTCCTTTACAAAACCTAAAATTATATATTATTGGGAGGGTCATATCATATGTTTATATGCATTCTATAATAAAATTTTGATGTGTTGAGGGGGCAAGCCCCACTTAAATTCGTCTCTGCAAGAAAGCCTTTTGGGTGACATTTATAGTCAAGGTTGTATGCATTTTGCAAATGGTTTATCTTTGATTGGGGAAAAACAAAATGAATCGACTTCAAAAATCTCGAATCCAAAATGTAGTATCAAATATTCAATAGGGAGACCTTCTTTCTGCGAATTTATTAATCTTTTTTTTTTAATTTTGCATTTATCTATCTTATACACTAACTTTTTGTCAACCATATATATCACAATAGGTAATATCACGAGTTTGAATCTATGAACATCATATATCTCAACTGTTAGTTTCATTGATGGCTAGTTCTTATTCTGTAATCACTACAAGAAATTTAGCATTTCAAACAAAACGTTTTGTTGCGAAAAAGCCCCTTTTTCGTTGCTAAAGGTATCTGCAACGAAAATATTTTGTTGCGCGGTTCGTAGGGCAATCCACGTTGCTAAAAGTTCGTCGCAACAAAAATCAGATTCGTCGGCTATGGGTTGCAATGGGCAACGATATTTGTTTCATAGCGAAAAAGAATACAATAGGCGACAAATTTAGTCGTCCTGAAAAACTTATTATTTTGTTGGGAAATATTATGTTTCGTAGTCAAATACCTCTTATTTTGTAACAAAGTTAAAGGTTAAGCAACAAATTATTTCGTTGCAATAGTCCACGTTTCATCAACATTATATTTCGTTGCCAAATGCTATGTTTCCGGAACAATATATAATGTTGCAAAATGCTAAATTTGGGCAACGAAATATTTTGTCGCTAGTGCTTCGTTTCAACAAGAATAAAAATGCTAAATTTACAACAATATATTTTGTAGCGAAAAGCTTAGTTAATGTTCAGTTATATCAACAATATATTACGCTGTTAAAAGCTAAATTGCATATTAAATTTGTAGCTTTTTAGCGACAATTAAATTTAAATTTTAGAAAATAATTTACAATATTATTTTATAATTACATATTAATTGTGCTATTTTATTACTAATCTCAATTTCTTTACGTGTCTATATATATGACAAATACAAAAGTCCAAAATATTAAAATCATAATCAAGAAACGAAGCGCAAATTATAATTCAAATACTAATAACATGTTTGTCAAAATGCTACATAGAAAACTAAGCCTAGTACCATGTCTTTATATAAAAAGTGCAATAATCACAAATCATAACAAAATACAATCACTATTAAGTATTTTCACCATAAAACTAACATAAGTGAGTATTTGACAAAAGCAACATAAAATAGGATCCAAATGAGTTTAGCGCCTTTAATTCCTTCACCATAATGACATCTTCTCTTAATCTGCATAATTCAAAAAAAGAACAAGAAATATATGGGAATTCAAATATCAAAACATAAAAAGCAAACGAGATTTTTTGAGAATTTACCATTGAGTAGAGTTACTTGGATCTTGTTGAGACTGCAATAACTTTTCAAGGAGACGAGTATGTTCGGCAGGAGTTTCTTCCATGGTACCCATTTTCTCTTTAAGCTCGTCGCATTCCCTTTCCTTCTCTTTTAAGCACATCCTCATGGAAGAACTTGAAGAAGCCCTTTTGGGTTTTGGTCTGTATCCAAGTCCTACAATGTAAGATGATCTTTTGCCAAGGACATCATCAACAATTTCATCAATGTCCACATCATTTGCAGTTGTTTCGACATCAACTCTACGTTTCTCCATCTCCCTCTACAATTACATGAGAAAAATAGTCACAATTACTCGGTGGAAATAAAAATACTAAGGTGTTGCATCTCGTTCAGATTGCTTTTTGACACACACAAACACAAACATTTAATATGCTAAGTATAACTGTATACACAAAGCTCACATGCATTTAGATAACAAAAGGAAAATAATGCATACATACACACACACTAAATGTTGGTCAGCACCTGTTCAAATGCCGAAAATAGAATTTTCACACCTGTACATTCAGGTGCTTAAAATTATTTTCAGCAGCTAAATCGGGGCTGAAAATCATACATAAAGCTCCACATGTTTAGGTGTTGAGATCTGAATCTCTGAACCAATTTAGGAAGTGAAATGGGACAATTGCAGCAATAAAACAATATTATTTGGGATCCTCTACAAATCAAAACATAATCAAATGCACCAAACTTATTCTATAAATCCCCACACTTACACGAATATAACATACATAATAAGAAACAAGTAATTGCAATCCAATCAGTACATTAACATAATTTCATTTTGTAATTATCAAAAACGACGACTTTTTGAATTGGAAAATGCAATAAAGGCATAGTAACTTACAAAATTCTTTTCACACTGTGGAGTAATCCATCCTTTTCCTTATGTGTAGTGAGTATGCCTATAAAACTGAATTTTGTCAACCTCCTCACCATCAAATTCTGCTTCATGGTTCTGTAAAAATAAAATTTTAATTAGATAGAGATAATCTTTTGTTAATGATAAATGTACATTAAGCATAACAATAAAAATAAATTACAAAAGAGCTACTACAAAAGACCTAGAACCTTGGTTATGATTTGACTTCATTTTTAGCTGGTTCTCTTGGTTTTTTTTTCGCATCTCTCCTAGAAAATTTGCTTCATAATGGTTAATGAGCACATATAAATATTGAAGAAATTATTGTTCACTAAAATAAAATAAAAAACCTGATATTTGGGGTTATTATAAAGGTTAGTGCACAACAATTCCCAATTTTCCTAACTTAAGCCTCCATAAGATGGCTTATTTCGTATAGCATCCTCCACCGAAGAAAATTTCTTAAAGTGTTTGTGCAAATTATGGCGTTGATGTCTGACACAATTCTTCAGAATACCCATCACATCTTCTATGTTCTCTTCGCATGGATCATCAATCTTCAAATTCATCTATAATAACAAGAGATTATTAAAGAAAGGTGCAAAACTAATGAATCATATCAACTTAAATTAATAATGCAATGACTATATAAAAATAAACTAACATCTAAATGGTGAAAAGCCGGCATAAAGTCTTCATGATCAAGATCCTTCCACTTAATGGGAACTCGTAACGACTCACGAGCTATTTGTCCAAGCTCACTAGATAACTTTGCAGACTCAACACTATCAACTGGCCTCCCTTGTTCAGGATCAATGTGGATAACCAACTTCTCGTTGTTCTTCTTCTTGTTTAGCTTACGAAGAGCTATTCCTCTAGTTCGTCCTCTAACATTCTTCTTAGGGTTTGAAGCTACAATGTTAACAAAAAATTATAAGTTATCTAAAATTCACATGCACTAAATTAACATTAGTTCTCAAAAAAATTTCACCTGTACTACTATTAGGGGTATGCGGAATGCTAGCATCTTGTTGAGAGGGAAATGATGATTCTTGAGAAAGTGATGCCCCACACAGTGAAATAGATGGACGCGGAGTCCTGTTCGATGGTACATTAGCCCGATTGCATACTGTGTTGACCATTTTTATTTCCTTGTCATCAAAAACAAAATATGTATCAAGAAATAAAATGTCAATTGAAAATAGTAATATCAACTAGTTAACTACGTACTAGCATAATTAATATTAACTATTTTTCAGCAAAAAATATGCATACTCCCGAGTGAGATGGAAATTTTAATACACTTCTACTAAAATAAACAATCCCATGTTTAAGATACCAGCAAATAATATTCTTGTTGATCCTTGGTCATTCGAGAAATAAACAATCCCATGTTATGAGACGTGTTGGGCTAATGTTCTCTAATTGGGTTGAGTTGGTTTTTGGAGGCCCATTTAATTCGCATCTAAGCCCATTATTTGAGGGGTCAACGTGTAGCCATTACTTCAGGGACTAAGTTGCAAATCTGGTTAATAAGAAATTCTCTCTCTCTCTACAACTCTCTCTCTCTTCAACAAGCAGAATTCACTCTCTGCCATTTTCTTTCTTGTAGTTAGAATTTAGTCTTTTAATTTCTTGTAGTTAGAACTTAAAGCAATTATAAAAGTTACTCTCTAATTTCACTCATCTATGCTTAAACTGAATCATAAGTCTAAAGCATTTGTTTTTATGATTCCAAGAAAAACAGGGGGTGAATGATGAAAATTAAAAACAATAAAAATCTCCTTAATTTTTTCATGCATCTTGATTTCCAAATGAAAAATAAAATCGAAGGTCCATGAATATTGTGTATCTTCTTTTCTTATACTTTTTTGGTAGCTAAAAATGGTACTAAAACAGAAAATTTCTTGGTTACCAAAAAATAAGACGAAAATGAGAAATATGTAAACCTCTTGGAGCCAAAAATTAAATAAAAATGGAAGCTTCACATTAAGCTGGAATTTCTTTGATTGTAGCCAAAGATCTCTTTCTCTTCACCATGGGTTTCTCCAACAACTCTCTGTTAACCAAGAAAAAAATAAAGAAAATGAAAAGGCACCATTAAATCAAGAAAATAGAAAAATATCAAAAGATAAAGATTCTTCTTCTTACTTGAGAGAAATGACGAGAAATCCCAAAAACAATATGCTGGAAATGGTGAACGAAATATTGAGGAAAACCCTTCTTTTTTTTGAAGGGGAGGAAAACCCTTCTGAAAATTGAGAGAGGAAAATCCTAATGGAAAATAATAAGAGAAAGAAATGAGGCCTGAAAAGAATCTAATTAAAAAAATCATTTATGTTATGAATAATTATATGGATGTAATGTATCTCCATTATATGATATGATGGATAATCATTTTTTCTCCTCTTTATTTTATAGTGGATGATCATTGATCTTGCACTACTTGTAAATCCATCTTTTCCATTATGTATTCAACTTTTGAAATAATTGTATCTACTATTTTGTGCCTATAAATAGGACATGAAGTTGTATTGTTAAGACACACACAAGAATATCAATAAAAGAGTTCTCTACTTAATTCTCTCATTTTATTCTCTCAATTTCATAATATTTGAGTTTATTTCATAACACGTTATCAGCACGATCCGTCTCAAATTGTTAGTCATTATCTTTTCGGATTGGCATTGAGGTAGAAGCAAAAGCACATGCAAAGGAAGAGAACTAGGTGGGAAAATTATCTCATCTATTTGTTTGCATCCATTAACATTATATATATATTTACTTTACAGAACCATTATGAATGATCATCATAAAATAATTTTTATATTAAGTTTTCATGTTTAATGGCACATAAGGAAATTTAGTCTTTACTTCTAGGTTTTCTTTGACTTCCGTGAGTAGTCATCAAGGTGTGTGCATATAGAATAGATACATGATGAAATATTCCAAACTTTATAGTATTACATGTTCTAACAAATCAAGCAGATTATACTGACATCCCCACGTATTATATGTCTTATTATTATAGTTAATTGATTCATTATCTAACTTTTCTTATACTTTGATGATAGTGTTATAATGACGAATCTTGCAAACTTGATTTTGTGGCTCTTGACATTATGGGGAAGAATTATTTATCTTGGGTGTTAGATGCTGAAATTCATTTAGATGCAAATGGTCTTGGAGAAACAATTAAAGAAGGAAATAAAGCATCTAATCAAGAAAAGGCCAAAGCTATGATTTTCCTTGGGTGACTTTTATGAGAGCTTAAAAAATGAGTATCTTACTATAAAAGATCCACTTGTTCTTTGGAATAATTTGAAAGAAAGATATGACCACCAGAAAACTGTTATTCTTCCAAAAGCTCGTTATGATTGGATGCATTTACGATTGCAAGATTTCAAAACCGTAAGTGAGTATAACTCTGCAATGTTTAGAATCAGTTCTCAATTGAAATTGTGTGGAGAAAAAATCAACGATGAGGATATGTTAGAAAAAACATTCTCCACTTTTCATGCATCCAATGTGCTCCTGCAGCAGCAATATCGTGAAAAAGGTTTTCAAAAATATTCTGGACTGATTTCTTGTCTACTTGTGGCTGAACAAAACAATGAGCTTTTGATAAAAAATCACGAGTCTCGTCCAACTGGTTCTGTTCCATTCCCTGAAGTGAATGTAACAACCCATAACCATTTTAATAATGAACCAAATCGTGGTCGTGGTCGTGGTCGTGGCCATGGCCGTGGTAGAGGCCGTGGTATTGGACATGGACGTGGACGTGGTCGTGGATATGGTTTTGGAAATCGTGGTGGTTATTCAAAGAACACATCTTTCCACCAGAAATGGAAAAATAATGAAGAGAAAAATGAAGGTGGCCAAAATAGCAAATCTTTGGAAAATTTATGCTATCGTTGTGGTGGTAAAGGTCATTGGTCTCGTACCTATTGTACACCAAAACATCTTGTTGACCTTTACCAAGAATCGTTAAAAGGTAAAAGAAAGAAGATAGAAACAAATTTTGTTTTTGAAGAAAGCGATTCTGATCGTGGCCATTTTGATGACACTCATTTAGATGTTGCTGATTTCTTTGCTGATCCTGATGGAAAAATTAATCACTTGAGTGGAGATGGAAGTGTTCAAAAATAAATTTGTTAAGTTTTAATTCTAGTACTTTATAAATAAATATTTAACCATGTTGTTTTCCTATTTATTCATATGATTGTCGTTTCTTATATTAAATAATATTGTTTGGTATTGATTTATTTCTTTTTATATTTCAATAAAGAATGAGTATTTACTCGATCAGCAACAACATCAATAATGAAGATATGTGTCTCGCTGATAGTGCCACAACTCACACCATTCTCAAGAATAAAAAATACTTCTCTTATTTAGTAATGCAAGAAGCCAATGTTAGTACTATATCGGGTAGTGCAAAATTAATTGAAGGCTCCGGCAGAGCTAATATATTGTTACCCGGAGGAACACAATTTTATATTGATGAAGCCTTATATTCTACTAAGTCTCAAAGAAATTTACTAAGTTTCAAAGATATCCGCCGAAATGGATATCATATTGAGACAACAAGTGATGGCAATATTGAGTATCTTTACATCACTAATACAATATCTGGTAACAAATGTATATTGGAAAAGTTGCCAGCATTGTCTTCCGGTTTGTACTACACGCATATATCTACTATTGAAACACATGTTATCGTAAACCAGAAGTTTACAAATCAAAATAAGTTTGTTATTTGGCATGACCGGTTGGGCCATCCCAGATCAATTATGATGCGAAATATAATTGAGAATTCATGTGGTCATCCATTGAAGAGCCAGCAGATTCTTCAATCGAATGAGTTCTCATGTGCTGCTTGTTCACAAGGAAAGTTGATTATTCGACCATCAACAACAAAAGTAGGAAGTGAATCTCTTACATTTTTGGAACGTATTCAAGGTGATATTTGTGGACCAATACACCCGTCGTGTGGACCATTTAGATATTTTATGGTTTTAATTGATGCATCAACAAGGTGGTCGCATGTATCATTGTTATCAACTCGCAACCTGGCGTTTGCGAGATTGCTTGCTCAATTGATTAGACTACGAGTACATTTTTCTGATTATCCAATTAAGAAGATACGCCTTGATAATGCGGGTGAATTTACTTCCAAAACGTTCAATGACTATTGTATGTCTATTGGAATTGATGTTGAACATCCTGTAGCACATGTTCATACACAAAACGGTCTAGCAGAATCGTTTATTAAGCGTCTGCAGTTAATTGCAAGACCTTTACTTATGAGATCAAAATTTCCTATTTCTTGTTGGGGACATGCTATTTTGCATGCAGCAGCACTTATTCGCATAAGGCCAACAAGTTATCATAAGTTCTCCCCATTACACTTGGTTTTTGGTCAGGAACCAAATATTTCCCATCTAAGAATTTTTGGAAGTGCGATATATGTTCCAATTGCTCCACCACAACGCACTAAGATGGGTCCTCAAAGGAAATTGGGAATATATGTTGGATTCGAGTCTCCATCGATAATAAAGTATCTAGAGCCATTGACTGGAGATTTATTTACGGCTCGATTTGCTGATTGTCATTTTGATGAATCAGATTTCCCAACATTAGGGGGAGAAAATAAGTAGCTGGAAAAGAAAATTAGTTGGAATGAATTATCTTTATCTCATCTTGATCCTCAAACAAAACAAAGTGAACTGGAAGTTCAAAAGATAATTCACTTGCAAGGTTTAGCTAACCAACTGCCAGACGCATTTACTGACCTAAAAAAAGTGACTAAGTCACATGTACCAGCTGTTAATGCTCCAGTAAGAATTGTTGTCCCTGAAGGTCAAAGTAATGAGTCTACTGCACGCCTGAAGCGTGGTAGACCTATCGGTTCCAAAGATAGTCATCCTCGAAAAAGAAAAGGAGCTAGGAATCAAGATGGTCTAATCGAGGATAAAATAACTCCAGAAGAGTCCCCAGCCATAACTAATATTTCAGTTCCAGAAGAACCTCAGGTACCTGAAAATTGTGAAAATAATGAGATCTCAATCGATTATGTTATGAACGGGAAACGATGGAATCAAAATGAAGTCAACGTTGATGATAAATTTGCATATAATGTAGCGCTAAATATGATGAATGATAATGAGGATCAAGAACCAAAGTCTATTAATGAATGTCGACAAAGAAATGATTGGCCAAAATGGAAAGACGCAATGGGGGCAAAGTTAAACTCGCTTGAAAAACGAAAAGTTTTTGGACCTGTAGTTCGTACACCTGAAGATGTAAAGCCAGTAGGATAAACATGGGTATTTGTGCGAAAATGAAATGAGAAAAATGAAATTGTAAGATATAAGGCACGTCTTGTTGCCCAAGGGTTTTCGCAACGACCTGGCATAGATTATGAGGAAACTTATTCTCCTATGGTGGATGCAACTACTTTTCGTTATATAATAAGTCTGACAGTGCATGAAAAACTTGATTTGCGTCTAATGGATATTATTACAGCCTATTTGTATGGCTCGCTTGATAATGATATATATATATATATATGAAAATCCCTGAAGGATTTAATATGCCTGAAGCATATAAATCAAGTTCTCGAGAACATTATTCAATTAAATTAAGTAAGTCATTGTATGGACTGAAACAATCTGGACGAATGTGGTATAATCGTCTCAGTGAATATTTGTTGAAGGAAGGATATAAGAATGATCAAATTTGTCCTTGTATTTTCATGAAAAGATCTGGAAATGAGTTTGTTATAATTACAGTTTATGTTGACGATTTAAATATCGTTGGAACTCCTGAAGAGATTTCAAAAACTGTTAATTGCTTAAAGAAAGAATTTGAGATGAAAGATCTTGGAAGAACAAAATTTTGCCTTGGGTTGCAAATTGAATATTTAAAGAACGGAATTTTTGTATATCAAGACGCTTATATATCAAAGGTGCTAAAACGATTCTATATGGATAAATCACATCCATTGAGCACCCCGATGGTCATAAGGTCACTAGATGTGAACAAAGATCCTTTTCGACCTCAAGAAAGTGATGAAGAGCTACTTGGTCCTGAAGTACCATATCTAAGTGCAATCGGTGCACTAATGTATCTTGCTTGTCATACTCGACCTGATATAGCATTCGTTGTTAATCTATTAGCAAGATATAGTTCTTCTCCTACACGAAGGCATTGGAATGGGGTTAAACAGGTACTCCGCTACCTTAGAAGAACACTCGATATGGGTTTGTTTTATTTCAATGTACCCAAGTCCGAATTGATTGGATATGCAGATGCTGGATATATGTCTGATCCTCATAATGGTCGTTCACAAACGGGCTATTTATTTACATGTGGTGGCACAGCATTTCATGGCGATCTATGAAACAAACTATATCGGCCACATCATCTAATCATGCAGAAATCTTGGTTATTCATGAGGCAAGTCGAGAATGTGTTTGGTTAAGATCCATGATTCAACACATTCGAGGGACTTGTGGTTTATCTTCTGGAAAAATGATCCCGACGATCTTATATGAAAATAATTCCGCATGTATCACACAATTGAAAGAAGGGTACATTAAAGGAGATAGAACAAAACATATTTCACCAAAGTTCTTTTTCACTCATGATCTTCAGAAGAATGTTGATATTAATGTTCAACAAATCCGTTCCAGTGATAATCTTGTTGATTTGTTCACCAAGGCACTTCCCACAGTAACGTTTGAAAAACTAGTCTACAATATTGGAGTACGTAGACTTAAAGATCTTGACTGATATTGTCATGAGGGGGAGATAATACGCGCCGCACTCTTTTTCCCTTAACCAAGGTTTTTCCCACTGAGTTTTCCTGGTAAGGTTTTTAATGAGGCAGCATCTGATTGCGTATTGATATGTACTCTTTTTCCTTCACTAGGTTTTTGTCCCATTGGGTTTTTCCTAGTAAGGTTTTAACGAGGCATATTCTTAAGTGATGGACATCCAAGGGAGAGTGTTATGAATAATTATATGGATGTCCATGTATCCTCCACTACATGATATGATGGATAATCATTTCCCCTCCTCTTTATGTTATAGTGGATGATCATTGCTCTTCCACTACTTGTAAATCCATCTTTTCCATTATGTATTCAACTTTTGAAATAATTGTACCTACTATTTTGTGCCTATAAATAGGACATGAAGTTGTATTGTTAAGACACACACAAGAATATCAATAAAAGAGTTCTCTACTTAATTCTCTCATTTTATTCTCTCAATTTCATAATATTTGAGTTTATTTCATAACAATTTAAACAATAGTAGGAAAAATTATGGCGCTTAGTTGCCCGCCAATTTGAAATTTGCCAAGTCCCAAATAATACATCCCTCTTTTGTCTTGACTCTCGAATAAATTGATATAATATATTGAGCTTTTGTAGTACCAAAAGATGCCTTAGTGTGGTGGTAATGAGCTTTGAGCTTAAGTGGGTGGTCTTTGGTTTGATTCTTTTAAGCAGCATTTTAGTTTTGTTTTAAATATTAGTCATTGTTAATTCAATCTAATTAAAATAAATATAAATTAAATTTTTTAACTTGAATTACTTCTCGTCTTTAATTTCTATTCAAAATTAAGATAATTTTTTTTTATATTCCATCTCCGATTGAAGATGAAAATTAAATTAATTTACATTTTCGTCTGTAAACTAATTTGCTTTGCTATATATATCATCCAAACCACAAAATTCAAATATTAATCCAATTAACAATGTTAAGTATCTTTTAATATATCTAAAGTTCCAAATATTGTTTATCTATCATTCATTTAGAGTTTAGGGTTTTGAGTTTAGGATTTAGGGCCTAGGTAGCCAGTTATGAATAATACTCCCTCCGTCCCAAAAATGATGTTCACTATTCCACTTTTGTCTGTCCCAAAATGTTTGTCCCTTACTATAAAAATATATATTTATTGTCAAATTTGACTATATTACCCTCCTTTTTAATTGATGAATATATAACCAATTCATTTTTACTATAAATATGCAATCACAATTAAGGAAAAATATTACCATACATGGATAATAGATACAATCATAAATTAAATTTAAATCAATACATGTTTTAAATGGTAATGTTATTCATTGTCTTTTGTTTTATGGAAAGGGCATTTTTGGGAATCAATAGACTTTTGATAATTCCTAAAAAAAGTCAAAAGGAACATCCTTTTTGGGACGGAGGGAGTATTACTTATAATCATATAATATACTTGTTATTTGATATATATGTATCTCTAACATGAATAATTCTAATCCATACTTTAATCCTAATCTAAAATGGATAATTAGCTATAACAATGAAAATTAATCTAATGATCAATGTCAATATGATTGATATTAGATAACAAATTCACAATTTTCATGCAAGTGTAATTAATACTAACTAGAAATAAGTATATATTATTTAGTACTATTAATATAAATAGATAAGGCTGAAATACAAATCAAGTTATTCGATAATTGAACTCGGCTCGATTAACAATCAAATCAAACTCAAACACAAATTTTATAGCTCGATAATGGTTCAAATAAATAAGCTAGAACAACAACTTGTTCGGCTCGATTCGACTCATTTACATCCCTATAAATACCGTATCAACATTTTTTTGTAATTGTAGCTTCAATAATATAACTAATATATTGTGATTAATTATAGGCTACTAATTTACTAATAAATTATTATATATTCTTAAGTTCAAATTATGTTATTTATGATAGAAAATTAGTGTATATGCAATTATTAAATAGTTACATGTTCAACAAAAATTATTAAATAGTTTTTTAATTTATCATAAATATATTTAGCAACGAAACTTTTCGCTGCTGTGACTATTTGTTTTTTCGATTTGCATTCTGCAAGGAAACATTTCGCTGCTAATAATAAATTGCTTTGTTGCCTATTAGAGATTATAGCCAACGAAATATTTAGTAGCAATATGCTACCATTTGTCTAGTTGTTGTTAGTATAATGATGCATTGGTAACAATATGCTCGTTGCCTTTTAGTGGTTATACGCAACGAAATAGTTTGTAGCAGAAACTCTAGCATGTGGGTACGATAACCTTCGTTGCAAATATAAGGATAAATTCACGACAATATACTTTGTTGCCTATTAGCCAGCAAAGGCAGGGAAATAGTTTGTAGCAGAAACTCTAGCATTTGGGTACGATAAGCTTCGTTCCGCATATAAGGATAAATTCACGACAATGTACTTCGCTGCCTATTATCCGGAAAAGGCAACAAAATCGTTTGTAGCAGAAACTCTAGCATTTGGGTACGATAAGGTTCGTTGCACATATAAGGATAAATTCACGACAATGTACTTCGTTGCCTATGATCCGGCAAAGGCAACGCAATCGTTTGTAGCTTTAACTCTAGCATTTGGGTACGATAAGCTTCGTTGCACATATAAGGATAAATTCACGACAATGTACTTCGTTGCCTATTATCCGGCAAAGGCAACGAAACATTTTGTTGCCCCAAATTGATGTTTTTGCATCAAATATATGGCGTTGCGAAAAAAGTACTCATTCGCAACAAAATGGTTTGTCGTTATTTTAAAAGATTGTTGCTAAATAAATTTGAATATTAAGTTCGGAAGTAAATTATTCATTTTGCAACAAAAAATATTTTTGGTTCTCAAAACATTGTAGGCATACACTATTGAGCTACGAAATTTAATATTTGTTGCGAAAACATTACTAATGGCAATGAAAATAAGGTCGTTGTGAAAGAATTTGTTGCGGATTTTACTTTTTCTTGTAGTGAATACTCATCCAAAACCGTTCGATCTCATTAAACTTCTTTTACAAGAATATTATATTTGATCGAGCCCAAATCTGGGGGATACGAACTGAACCAGCCTGAAAGGACTCGAATCGTAATACGAGTACGGTGATAGAGATTATAGAGTGCACTCGATTATAATAGAGCTGCCTACATACCTAGTAAATGATCAAATCTATTGTAGTTCAATAAGGTAAAGTGATGTCAGGTTTATTACTCAGTTATACGAATCTAACTCCCAAATTTATATGAAAGGGAACGTATTTCTAGGTCTGTAGACTCGTCGTTATGAATATACGAGGCTAAAGTTAGAGATAATATTCTTGAAATTTCAACTCCTAATAAATGAACTGAGGGGATATATATAGTACAGACATGTTCAACGGCTCAGATTCTAGGTCTCGGGTCAAGTTAAGGGTACAACCGACCCATTACTGTCCCTTAGCACGGATCTTATGTTGCTTAATGGGTCTTGGGCCATTATATTATGGTTTTGGGCCTAGATATCAAATTTTGATATATCATTATTCCTTAGTGTGGATCTTATGTTACTTAATGGTCTTGGGCCATTATATTATGGTTTTGGGCCTAAATATCATATTTTGATATATGATTGATCGAATCAAAACCAATTGTTTTCTTCTTAATAAATACCCAAACTCATATGCATTCATATTATATATATCTTAAATACTCTCATCTAATGTTTAAGCTTGCCTAAAACGAGTTGTGGGCTCCAAATTATTGCCAAGCAATAAGCACGATAAAGACATTGCTTTGGACCAAAGACTTGCGGATTTAAGATGTATTAAATTGTTATCATTTTTCTTACAATCTTTATTATTTTTATTTTTTTATTCTTGAGTGGGTGTCCTAACAACAAACTAGTCTGATAGACCCAGTTTTGTAGTCATAACACGAGAGACGAGACCAAATGGTCTCCATCCTATCAAGCTCTAAGAGTGTATCCGTTTCTTCATTCAAGGCAGTACAAGTCCGAATAGTGTGATTAAAACAAATTTTTGCCAAGTCTTCTCTCCAAATACGAGGGATGGTTGCGTCCCCATGGACGGTTTAGCCAACTTCGAATGTGATGGATAGTATCAAAAAATAACGGTGAGCATGCATTGCCTCTAGAATGTCATTGACTATCTCCCAACAATCCGTCTCCAACAGGACTTTTGTCCTTAGATCCAAAGCCAACTCCAAGCTTTTGTCAATGGCTTGTAGCTTCACATGTAGGCTACTATCGGCTTTAGTGGTACTGCTAAAACTCCAAATCATCGTCTAACATTGATTTTGGAGTAGTCTTGCGCCGGTTTGTTCCATCCCCCTTGAACCGTGTATTCTAGCGAGTTCGATTTGACGCCTTGAACGTTGCTGGATTTAATCATCTCCAAATTTTTATTACAATCTTAAGTTGTTGTTTTTTATTTCATTGATATAAGTCGACCTAATATAATTTTGTAGTTATCCACAAACCTTAAACGCATTTTGATTAATCAAATTAAACCTCCTTCATACAACAACTAGCTTAAACAATTTTAATTTAAATCTAAATAAATTTCGTCATTAGATAAACAGCTAAACGATGATTTAAAAAAATGACCCGCTATATTGCCAGAACAGACAGAGTTGTTGTTTTCAAAGCAACTTTTTACTGAGCACAAAATGCTCAAACCAAGCAATACACTACTACCTCGTTTTGTCTAATTCTTAGCATAGTGCCCTAAGATTAAAAATAGAATCAAACCACCTGGAACCTATTTATTGTTAACTTTCGTCCATCAAACCTAACATAATTTTGTTAATTATCTAACTTTAACAATTTTTTATTAATCAAATTTTTTGAACTTTCTTAATTGCTCTATGTGTAGTACTTGTTAGCTAGTTGGTCAAAATTTGAATTAGCTTAAACATTATTAGCTTAATTAATATATTAAGCTCGAGTTTAAACGATTCTGAATAGACCAAATTCAAATATAAATAAATTTATTATTAGATAAATAACTAAATAACGATTTACAGAAAATGACAAGCGACATTGCCAGAGCAAAAGTTGTGTCTTCCAAAGCAACTTTCTACTGAATATATATATGTTCAAACTAATATCTACACCACCTTGCTTTGTCCAATTCTTACAATAGTGGCCTAACGTTACAAGAGAACCAAATCCACTTTCCTCCACTAATTTGACACCTTCAAATCAAAGAACAATCTCGAAGTTCCAAGACGAGCAATTTTGTCCCATTCTCCTAGTTAGATGCACTATAGGTCCTTGTCAATGTGTAATACTTTTCTTTCAAGCTGAATTGAAGGAGAATTTCAAGCTTGACAAATACGTCTTTCATGGCGTCGTCGTCGGCTAGCAAACCCATCTTCCTTTATGTGGAAAGTGTAAGCAAAAGACTAGTAAAATAGTCAAAGAATGCACTTTCCTCTATATTTTGAAGGGGGTTTGTGTCTTATTTGTCAGGCTTGATATTCTCCTTCGGTGGCGTGAAAACAGCTATTCGATCGCTTTCTTGCCGGCGGCGACGGTGGCTCCGTCGGACCCCTATTCCGATGGGTACATTTTGGTTCAAATTTAGGGTTTTTGGTTGATTAGCTCCTTTATCCCTAAATTCAGCTTAATAAAATTGAATTAGGGTTTCTGATTGATTAGCTCCTGTATCCCTAAATTCAGCTTAACCTTCGAATTGAATTAGGTTTTTTTTTTTCTGCATCAAGCTTTCCGAAGCTCCCTTTAGCTAATTCGATTTATTTACTTCGTAATATTCTTGATTAAATTTTTCAATAATGTTTGATTTTACATTTTTATCTCATTTCTGTACTGCTAAATGCTGATGATCTGCCTTGGTAGCACTGAGAACATTTTAATTCTGTTTTAGTTTTAGTAGCTCTTTTTGAAGGGTATAGATACATTTTTGCATCGATATGTACATTTTTACACAACCTGCATAAACATGGAAGCTGTCCTCCAGCTTGCATTCAACAGTTACAAGGATTATTAACCTCGATATGCAATAATTGCATAAGATTTCGGTGGTGATGAGGTTGTATATGTGATAATTGCGACATCTATTCGATGTCGATCACCATAGCTCAATCTCGAGTTTCATTTGAAAGTTGAAATGACGAGCTATCTTCGCGCCCAAAATTTCCCATGTTCTGATTTGCGGAACGTGCTTTAAACTTAGCAAATCTATAATTCGATATCTTTTCGATGTCGGTCACTATAGCTCAATCTTGAGTTTCATTTGAAAGTTGAAAGGATGAGCTATCTTTGCGCCCGGAAAATCTATAATTTGATATCTTTTCAATGTTGGTCACCATAGCTCAATCTTGAGTTTCATTTGAAAGTTGAAACGACGAGCGATCTTCGCGCCCAAAACTTTCCATGCTCTGATTTGTGGAATGTGCTTTAAACTTGAAAAATCTATAATTCGATATCTTTTCGATGTCGGTCACCATAGCTCAATCTTTAGTTTCATTTGAAAGTTGAAACAACGAGCTATCTTTGCGCCCAAAACTTTCCATGCTCTGATTTGCGGAGTGTGCTTAAAACTTGGAAAATCTATAATCCAATATCTTTTCGATGTCTTTCGCCATAGCTCAATCTTGAGTTTAATTTGAAAGTTGAAACAACGAGCTATCTTCGCGCCCAAAATTTTCCATGTTCTGATTTGCGGAATGTGCATTAAACTTGGAAAATCTATAATTCGATATCTTTTCGATGTCGGTCACAGAAGCTCAATCTTGAGTTTCATTTGAAAGTTGAAACGACGAGCTATCTTTGCGCCCAAAATTTTCCATGTTCTGATTTGCGGAATGTGCTTAAAACTTGAAAAATCTATACTTTGACATCTTGCATTTTGAGTATGTCTCTGTTCTTGATATTATTTGAATTTGGTCTTAAAACTCTATTTTTTCTGATGGCTCTTGAATGTGAAAAAAAGTTCTCATCGGAGAATATGATTGTGATCGTGTCTATTATTTTCCCGGTTGTTCTTACAAGCAAAAGAATGGAGTATTCAGATTTATGTTGTCTACTCTAATCCTTGCACTACAGATGTTTGTTTTTCGTGTCTCCCTGATTCTCTGTTGTAGGTTCTTGTTGCAGTTTTATCATTGGTGGCAGTGTGTACCTAAGAAGAGGATTCAAGATGGGGTCATTCGACTTTCGTTCAAGCCATTGTCTCATGGAGGACATTGTTTCTTCTCAATCAGATATCCATTCCATTGCTATTCAGAGCTCTCTCTAGATGTGGTCTCTTGTTGTACGGGAGGCGCCAATTTGTTTAATTTTTTGGATTGGACATATGTTGTAGAACATTGTTTGTTTTCCACCTCTTATTATCAAGTTCGTGTCATATATTTTAACTTTGGTCGACTCCGTTACACCCGATCCACTATAGTATTATCATTTTATAAAGGACCGGATGCAACAGAGCTGACTACTGCTTAGGTTCGAGGCATGATACTATGGAGATGGCAAAATGGCAATGCTAGAGCTTTGTGCTAGTTTCACAAGGGCTTATGCAAAAACATAAGCTAATTACATACTTACCCCACAATTTTAAGGATTGTGGAATGAATTAACGAACTTGCCCTTTGCAATTTTAGAGATGAGTACAACGGAGATGGATCTAACGGGTTGGGAACTCATCTGATACCGGTGGTTTTAAGTCAATAACGAGTTTCGTGTTCTAATCTGTAAACCCATGAGATCTTGGATCAAGAGTTCTGATCACCTTGCTAATGTCTACCGCTCTCATGAAGGGGAGTTCCAAAGTTCGACCACGATTACCTCTCCAAAGAAAAAGAAAGTACATTAAGTGCAATACTTTCCATGACGCAAAATTGTATATTGTCGGACACGAGAACGTTAATTACATAATTATACCGTATACACTATTATCTATACAACTCTGGTAACTTATGACAACGAAAATATTTTATACACTTGACGTGGGTAAAGCTTGATTTTAAGATAATAGTTGTCTGTCAATCAAATTTGCCTCTAAGCCCAAATAAAGGGATTGAAAAGTGAGAAGCCTAACGGGCCAACAATAAGCATAAGCCCAAATGGCTGAAGTAAATATCAAATGGGAAAAATCACCCTAATACCTAGCTTCCTAAAAATTATCAACACACCCCTTCAAGTAGGGGTGACCAACGAGTCGAACTGGCTCAAAATAGCTCAAGCCGAGCCTAGCGAGCTGAGCTTTTCTGACAAGCCAAGCTCGAGTCAAAAAATGCATGTTCGTTGGCTCAATAGCTGGAATAAAAAATAATAATAATAATTTTTTAATTTTTATATATAATATAATATATATTTTATATATATTATATATAATTCAATATCTTATAACAAAATATATATATATATATATATATATAAATAATGATATATTTAATAATAAATATGTATTAATAAAAAATAATTTGTCATTTTTCCTGTGCTCAAGCACATTTTTTTCAGGCTCGAGCTCGGCTCATGGGCACCCCTACGGTTTTAAGTTTTACAGGGTAAAATTGTAAAAATAATTAAATGCACAACTCATTGTAAAAGGGGTATTTATGTAGCTTTCAAAAAAGTGAATTCTATTTTAGTAATTAATCAATAAGTGAGGGTGCGTGTAATTTTCCCGGTCAAATAATAACAGAAAAAACGAAAAATTGAAACGGCTTATACGTAATATATATATATATAAAAAGAAGTGACAACTTTGAACACCTCCATATTCACCTCGTTGAAAACTCCCGGAAAATTTCATTTGCTGTGTTTTTCTTCGTACGCGGAATTCGGGAAAGGAGTAAATCTAATCCCGAATTCCCAATCCAGGGATTACGATATCTTTCTCAGGAAATTTATAATCGGAGCTCCACATATATACATTTTCTAAAGTTGATTGTGTTTATTCTATCCGAATCTCGATTTCCGGGGATTGTAATTCCTATTTCAGATCACATATGGGGACTCCGGCGTTGCCGAATCTCGGGAAACATTGCAGCGTTGACGATTGTCGCCAGATTGATTTTTTGCCATTCACCTGCGATTGCTGTCATCAGGTATGTTTGCAATTTTGTATGTATGTTTGTATTTTTCTTATGCAATTATTTGATTTCTTGTTTGTAGTATTGGTTTTGGAATGGTATTGGTTCTGTTTGGGAGCTGGAATTTTGAATGGATTTGCTTGCTTGTTGCCTGATTAGTATCTTGAAACAGAATGTTTTAGATTTTCTTTAGTGTGATTGTGTATTAGCTGATTATATATATATATATATATCTATATCTAGTGGTACGACCTTATGCAAGGTATTATCTGTTATGACCGGAGGTATTTCCATTTTGGCGAGAGCCACACGGGTTTGTCCTTAAAAGGGCGCCTCGCTAAGGAGATGGAAGTTTGGAGCTTATAAGCCTCTCAAATATCCATCCAATGTGAGACGATAATTGCATACTCATCATTAGCCCTTCAGACGAGGGGTTTGGGTAGGGTTCATGGCCTCGTTCCCACATATGGCGCCGTGGCATACACTTATCTTCTCGCACACTAGACGCTCTTATGTGAGGTATTGTCCGGTTTGGACGGAGCTGCGCAGATTTGTCCTTAAAAGGCGCCTCGATCACTAAAGAGAGGGGAGCTTGAAACTTATAAGCATCTCAAGTCCCTCGTCTCGATCCGATGTGAGATGGTAGTTGCATACTCATCATATATATATATATATGTGTGTGTGTGTGTGTATATATACGGGCAGATGATCTGTTGCCAAAGTGAAGTTATTGGGATTTGATTTTGAGCTTGAATTGCAAAAAGTTCAGATAATCAATGTGTTCTGTGCAAACTAATTTTGCCTTTTATGATATGGTTTCTAATCCATCAAGTGATATAATGTTCTATTTGTATATATGATGTCTGAAGTTATATATGTGCACTGTCTCTAATATCATAATTTGATGATCTTTTTAAAGATTCTATAACCAGCTTTGATGGGATGAGAAATCCAAAATTATCTAGATGTTGATCATTGGTTAGTGCGGGCGTACGCAGGAAATTAATACTGAATCACATAAATCTTGTCTTGCGTGTCTGATTATTTTCGATATTCTGTTGTTGCTTGTTTCGTTCATAATAAATTATGATGTTTAAGAATTCCTCGATAAAGTCGATGAAGTACTTCCGTTTTCTCGTTCATGTGCTCAACTTGTTATTGACAACCTCCCACAGGTATTTTGTCTTGACCACAGGAGCTACGGTAGACATCAATGCGCCAAAGCCAACGAAAATGATGTCACTGTTGTCATTTGCCCGCTATGTGCTAAAGGTGTTCGTTTAATTCCTCAAGAAGATCCAAACATCACTTGGGAATCACACGTAAACATAGAATGCGACCCGTCAAACTACGAAAAAGTCACAAAAAAAAGAAAATGCCCCGTCCCTCGATGCAAAGAGGTTCTAACATTCTCAAACACAATCAAGTGTAGGGATTGTAACATCGACCATTGTCTGAAACACAGGTTTGGAACAGACCACAATTGTCCCGGGCCAAAAAAACCCGAACCCACATTCCCAATCATGGGATTTTTAAATAAAAGCAAAACCACCCCGCCCAAACAAGCTCCGGTCACATCATCATCAAAGTGGGCTCAAGGTTTCCTCAATTTATTGGGTATAAATCTAGAGGCACAGAGCACCAACACCAGCACCAGCACCAACACCACCAGCCAGAGTAGAAGTGGAAAGGGGCGGATTGAAGCTTGCCCTAGATGTAATTTAAGATTTTCTAGTGTTGGAGATTTGGTGGATCATGTGGAGAAGGTCCATGAACGAAAAGGGGTTATGAAGGTGACAGTCGATGTATGTCCTAAATGCAGTAAAGGGTTTCGTAGTCCCGTGGCTCTTGTAGAGCATGTAGAGAAAGAACATGGAGGTATATCAATAGCTTAATAGAAGTCGGTTTTAATGTCTTGCTTCGTGCACAGTAAGCTGTTCGTTTTTTTAATGTAAGTTCTATTGTTTCAATCATTTATGAACATTAAGGTTTGGTGTTCTGAACTTGAGCTGGAAAATTGTTGAAGATGTAAATTGCATTGTACAACTAGGTATTGACATTTTCTTGTTAGTTGAATTCATTGAGTTGACACTACCGGTCTATTTCATCAGCGAAGAGTTACGATTCGAATAATACAGTCTGTTAAGCATCTCATGTATCCTGCAATCAACGCGTTTGAGACGAATTATATATGCGTTTTTGCTCTTTCTTGTTTCATCAAAAGATAATCCAAACCAGTAAACTTAAGTTGTATGGTGATTCTGGCTTGCTCTTCTGTTTGCTATCTGCAAATACCAATTCATCTCATATCTAGGGTCATCTCTTCCTGTAACCTGCATTTGTTGGCAGGACTTATATATGCTGGCATGACATGATCGTGACCGTTTGATGTGAAACACTCAGTGTGACATCTGTTTTTTGAAAGTGACTAGTGCTTTACTTTTTATACATAATTTTGCATCCTGGGGGTGTTTTCTTAGAGAGGACAACTCCCAGTATAATCACAATCATTCATGTGTGGTAAGCTCCAAGTGAATTCTTGTGAATTGTTTCCGAATTTGTCACTATTTGTCATTAATCAAATTAAAACACACAAAGATGTTGATATAATTTTCTGATATAATTTTCAGAAGGCATAATTAAGTGTTGATAGAGATTCTACTTTCAGAACGTCCAAATATTTGAAAAATTGTTATGAAATTTAGACCAGCATATATGACATAATACATACTATCGAACTATCGTACCAAATATGGTCGATTGGACCAAGTAATTTAGACAACCATTCTCGTATACCAAGTTACTAACTGATCTATAATCGTTAACCCCATGAAAAAACAATAAATGCAATTTGACAACTAAATTATTTTCTTTCAAATATATGTCAAGGTTATTTTAGTATCGTACCAAATATGGTCAATTGGACCAAGTAATTTATACAAACACTCTTCGTATGCCAAATATAAATTGGATAATCTATGTTAAAAAATATATATATAAATTGGATAATCACAATTGACAGCTAGATAATATTATTTTAAATACATGTCAAGGTTATTTTTGTCACTTTGATTGTATATAATTATCAACGCAAGTCATCGAACAAACATTCCTAACTGTTGACAATTAAATAACTATTCAAACGTCACTCCAAATATTTGCTTCATTTTCATTTTTACCCCTTTAACTTTCAGCAATTTATGCCTCCACAGTCCACACCCAACTAATCAATCTACTCGATACTCGACTCAAGATCGTTCGTTAAAAAATCATTTGAGCTTAGTTCGTCAAAATATCAAATTAGGATTGAACAACATTTTGTGAATTAAATAAGTTTGAAGTTCTGTTCAATTAGTAAATATTGATAAAATACGTGCAAAAAAAAATTAAATTACTTATATTCAGCTCGATAAACAATCAAATCAATCAAACCCACAAATCCTAAAACTCAATAATAATTATTCAGATTGACCAAACCATTGATGTACACATGCTATATAGTTTCAATCATATAATTAAAATCCAATAGTTTCAATCATTGATGTCATTCCAGCTGAAATACTATATAATTTCGAACGGTATAAATCTCCCGCTATATAGTACTGGTTCATATATATTTCCATTTGAATTGGAATGTATGTACACATAGAGAGAGAGAAAATATAGGTCATAAATTTCGGAAAAATGCTGGAAAATCGGTATATTATTGGAAAATTTTGATGATTTACCAGCCTTCTTGTCTGATTCTTACAGACATTCATCTCAAGGTAAAATCAATCCTTTTAATTCTTATAGAGATTTTTTTTTAAGAAATTAACATGAATCTCTTGTATGTATAATGATATATGATTATGATTGTTGAATCTCGAAGCTATTAAATCGAGGTTCTATATGTATATGATCGATTGAAATTCTATTAAGATTCGAATTTATTTGTATTATTGACATTGGTGTACGATCATGATTCTGAAAACCCTAACGAAATTGAATTTGGGAGATTTTATGAGATGCTTATTTGCTTGGCCATGTTTGTTTATGTTTGAGTTCAAGATTTTGAAAACTTCTCGGGGAATGCGTACCGCATGTATTCGTGTTGAAATGATGTGATATGTGGCGTTTTTTTTCTTCTTATGTTTTTAGTATATGGTTGGAAATTATCAAATTTAAAAAAAAATTGGTTGATGTATGATGGGTTAAAATATAAACTAAGAGAAAAATTATGATTGGAGTAAATATTAATTGATTAATGATCGTGTCAAATGATGAATAAAGTGATAGATAAGTAGTTGTATAAAAGATTGAAAAAGTGAAGTGGAAAAAATGTGTATTTGGATGAAAATAGTTTGTAATGTGTATTTTTAGGATATTGTGATCAGAAAATTGAAAATGAGATTCGAAAAAATAAACAAGTTAATTTTCTGATCTCGATTGTTTATTGAGTGGGTTAGATGAGAATTTTTCAATTTGATGTTAAATTTTTGGATTTGTGTAGGCTGGTACTCGAATCCGAAAAGTGTCCGCTTGATTTTAGGAGCTTTCCTTTCCCTTCATCTTTCAATAAAGAAGGGAAAGAAAGCATTGAATTTATAAAGGTGGATTTGCAGAAAAGAATAGATTGGCATTATAAATATGGCTGTTTCGGGTGTAATCTCAAGGCAAGTAATGCCTGCATGTGGCAGCCTTTGTTTCTTTTGTCCTTCATTGCGCTCAAGGTCGAGGCAGCCCGTGAAGAGATACAAAAACTTGATTGCAGACATTTTTCCCAAGTCCCAGGTTAGTTTCATGAACTATTCGGTATATATATATTTTGGTATTAAATTGTTTGCCAAAAGCTAAAAATCTATCAGATGATGTGTGCATCAAATGTGTAGCATTTATATAAGTCGTATATCAAACATGAACTCATAATGCTAACTTAAAACTTGGTATAAGAATTTGGTGATCTCTTTCATTTTTGTTTTAGAATTAATCAAATCTCATTCATCAGGAAGGATTTTCTGTCTAAAATGAGTAACATTATTCGTGGCTTGCACTTTGCCTATATTATTCATGTGTCGTTTTCAAGAATTGCTCAACTCAAAAACCTTTTGTTTCATTTTGCTTTACAGGAAGAAGAGCCGAATGATCGAAAGATTGGGAAACTCTGTGAATATGCCGCAAAAAATCCCTTACGCATTCCAAAGGTATTCTGATGTTGACATAAATCGTGACTCCCTAATTATTAATAGAGTGTAATATGCATAATCCTCATGTATAATCCTTATGTTTCATTTTTCTTTGTTTCCTGTCATATTATTTTATTTTACCATATTTGGTGCCTGATGTTCCTCAAAGTCGATATTGTGCTAAATATGCATATAATGTATTTTCCTCCGATTTGAGTGTAGTATATTTTTAATTACTTATCTAATATTGTGTTTACTTTAAAATTACAGATTGCGGACTCCCTTGAGCAAAGATTCTATAAGGAATTAAGAACCCAAAACTTTCGAGCGGTGAAAATTGTCATGTCTATTTACAGGAAATTGTTATTATCTTGCAAGGAGCAATTGTACGTTCACTCCTGCTATTGTGACTTTCTATTTTTTCTCATGATATCTGATGTATGGGGTATTTTGTAGTTATGATTCTTCAAAGTCAATTAATTTGAAGCGCAATAAATTTTCATGCAATTTCTCTATCTGTTCTTCATTCTTCATCTTCTAGGAAATTTTTATAAACAAAATTTATCCGTCTCGTTTTTGTCCCAGGCCCTTGTTTGCAAATAGTGTAATGACTATTTTGCAAACCTTGCTGGATCAATCAAACCAAGATGAAATGCTAATTATTGGATGCCAAGCCCTCTTTGATTTTGTAAACAATCAGGTTCGTGTGTTTGCATACAATTATTTATTTCATGGAAGCATAACTGGCTCTAGTTTAAGTTCCTGCAACTTGACCTTATGGAATCATTTGTTTCATTTAACCCTCGTGTGCTTCCCAGAATGATGGAACTTACATGTTTACCCTTGACGGATTTATTCCAAAACTCTGCCAATTGGCTCAAGAAGCGGGAGATGATGAAAATGCAGTAAATTTAAAGACATCTGCGCTGCAAGGTCTATCTGCTATGGTACCGTCTTTACATTTCAATTGCTTTTAAAATATTTCATTGAAAGCTGAACCATAGGATGGATTCGTATTTCTCATTGAAAAATCTCTTATACAATGCAAAAAAGCAGTCAAACATGTGCCGATAATTTATTATTCTTTTGAAGATTTCATTTATTGAACTTTGTTATTGCTCTTATTTTTTCATGTAGACAATTATATGGTTCGTATCGTTTATTTCTTGACGTGTCTTTTCTTTGTTCCACAGGTTTGGTTCATGGGTGAAAACTCCCATATTTCAGTTGAATTTGATAATGTAAGCACATGTATTTCTAAACTATGTTGCTCTTTGTTTTCCCTGTGAGCTGAAGCAATCAATTATTTTATTTTATTTCATTTTTTATATTTTCCTCATGCTTGATATCTTATACCTCCATAACACTTGTTGCCATTTACATTCTGATTGTGTATAATCAGTTTCTTGATTGAGTTTTGGAATTTCAAGATTTTCTATTATTATCTTCCAATCCTTCAGATTGTTCAAGTAGTCTTGGAAAATTACGGAGGTCGAAGTAAGGAGTCCAATGATCCCAATCAAAACCGTTGGGTGCAGGAAGTCCAGAAAACAGAGGGACACATCTCTCCTTCACCAGATGTTTTAATGAAGGTTCCTTCTTGGAGAACAATTGTAAATGATAAAGGCCAACTCAACGTGACAGCGTAAATTTCTCGAATCAATTTTCTCCAATTTATTTGGAATCTTATGGGGTATAAAACTTGAATTTTTGGTGTTATTTTACACAGAGAGGATGCGAAGAACCCTTCGTTTTGGTCTAGGGTGTGCCTACATAACATGGCCAAACTCGGAAAAGAGGCTACAACCATGCGCCGGGTTTTGGAGTCTTTGTTTCGGTACTTCGATGAGGAAAATCTATGGCCCACCAAAAATGGAATTGCTTTTCCTGTTCTCAAAGACATGCAGATTTTGATGCATGATTCTGGTCTGGTCCAATTTTCATGCTTCTTTCAATTATACTCAGTTCGGTTAACGGATTTTGACGAGAAATGGAAAATGCTTAGTTGAGAGGAAAATAAACAGAGAAATATAAATCTCAAGCTTGTTTGGTTAGTTAGGAAAGATAATGACAAAAAAAAAAAAATTCTCGGAATATAAATGATCCTTTTGTTGCGTTTTTCTCAAGTTTTCTTCACTGTTTTATGATCAAATGAGTTTTCCTCAGTATCATGATACTTTCCCCAAATTTATAGTAGTCTGTGTGCTTTATTTTTTGATCATTCTCATTTTTCTTTTCCTTTCCTTTACCAAAATTCAAGAAACAAACCTGCCCTTACCACCCAAACAACCAGAATTGTTTTCTCGGGCGTTTTCTTTTGTCGTCCTCTTTAAGATCCTTATACCATAGATTGCTATAGAGTGATTTCAATTACCATTTTCTATTCTTGATTTGTGCAGGGCGAAATGCACACTTTTTGTTGTCAATATTAGTAAAGCATCTTGACCATAAAAATGTACTTAAGCAACCCGACATGCAACTCGACATTGTTCAAGTTGTCACAGCCCTCGCTCGGCTCACAAAGAGCCAATCTTCAGTAGCTATAGTCAGTGCTGTAAGTGATGTCATGAGGCATTTGCGTAAAAGCATACACTGTTCTCTTGATGACGCGAATCTTGGAGAAAAATTAATAAACTGGAACAAACAATTTCGTGAAGCGGTTGATGAATGTCTCGTAGAGTTGTCGCAAAAGGTGAGTTACCCCTTTTCTAGCTAACGTTTTCTCCAAAAGCTAATTTTTTTAGGGTAAATTACATACACCCCCTGCATGAGACATTAATTACGAAGACGCCCGAGGTTTGAGAAATTACCATAACTTCCTTTGTTTAACACATTATCATTCACCCTTACGTGAGACCCTATGTACGAAAATGCCCGATGTTTGAGAAATCACCATAACTTCCTCTGCCAGTATAAGCATATTACAATTTCACCCATCCTTTTAGAGTTGTCAGGATTTGACAGGAGTTATAATGGTAATTTGCAAAACCTTAGGGGGCCTGAGGTAATTACCCAATAACTGAGAGGCGTGCATGTGATCATCCATTTTTTTAATAGCTTCTTAGGTAGATTTTAGGTTGCGTTTCATGGAATGATTTCGGGAGGAAAACATTTGGAGGTAAGAATTTTAAACGATTTCATTTTTAGTGGATATGAATTCCAGGTTCAAAAGAATAGCTCAAAATGGAGGCTAAAAGGATTTGAAATTCATTGTAACATGAAATTATCGGAACAAACTCAAGTGATTTGCATCATGGATTTGAAATATTTAGCTCCCAAATCCTTCAATCCAAACATAAATTTACTGAATCTTGTAGGAGCCGTTGAATTCAGTCGTGATACTTTCCTTTTCATTTATTTACAGGTTGGAGATGCTGGTCTAATCCTTGATGTTATGGCTACTATGTTAGAGAACATCCCAAGCATCACCATTGTAGCTAGAACGACTATTTCTGCTGTCTATCGCACAGCTCAAATTATAGCTTCTTTGCCAAAATTGTCGTATCAAAACAAGGCAAGGCTCTGTATAAATCAAAAATCTCCCTGTTTCTGTTCCACCCCCCCCCCCCCCCTCCAAAAAAAAAACCCACCTCATTGTAGCTTGAAATTTATACTCTTTTTCTTATGACTAGGCTTTCCCGGAGACATTATTTCATCAGTTACTTCCAGCTATGCTCCATCCAGATCATGAAACCCGAATTGGAGCTCATCAGATATTTGCTGTTGTACTTGTGCCATCCTCCGTTTCCCCTGAATCATATTCAGATGTATCTGCCTCGAAGAAGAACATAGACTTTCCAAGAACACTCTCAAGAACTGTTTCTGTGTTTTCTTCATCAGCTGCATTGTTTGAAAAGCTGAAAAGCAAAAGGATCAATGGATTGAACAACGTAAGTGTAGATCAGAATAACAACACGAATGGAGTTTTGGACAAAATTAAATCAACTTATAGTCGAGTTTATAGCTTCAGACCGCCACCTGATGTTGATTCTATTACCAGATCAAGTAAAGAAACGGTAAGTCTCTTTGGTATTTTATGCTAAATGTTCTTGGTACGATTCGTTAATTAATTGAATATCCTTGGCTCGTATCTTCTGATTTGTTTATTTTTTATTTAGAATCTTGTTTTAGTCGAGGTGAACTACTTAAGACCTCACTTTTTCTATCATATAAACTTGCTACTCCCTCCATCCTATTTTCTTAGTCCTGGTTTCACCCGATATGGATTTTTAAATCAGAGGTCAAAAAGTGAAAGTTCTGCGCATTTTTACACCATTGCCCTTAAAATAGTGGTTGTGACGAGTTAGTGATGTCACATCAAACTTTAAGGAAGAGGGTAGTTTTTCAGGAATTTTTTTTTTCATCCACGGAGATGAATTTTTATTTTGGGACATTTTAAAAGAAAATAGGAGTGATAAATTTGTTACAGACAGAATAAAAGGATAATCATATATGATTATATTTCCTATCAATTTCAGGATGCTGTTCCCCTTAGACTGAGCAGCCACCAAATAACCCTTCTGCTTTCGTCTCTTTGGGCACAATCCGTCTCTCCTGTGAACATGCCCGAAAATTTTGAAGCTATTGCTCACACTTACAGCTTGGTTTTGCTGTTTTCTCGAGCCAAGGTAAATTACAGTTTAGTATTTCCTAGAAATCATATCATAAAAATTTAATAATATCATAAATTGTATGGTGTAAAACTTTGTTTTAAAATCACAAAAAGAATAATCCTGGATGATATACCTGTAAATTTCTATTTATTCCGAATTACTGCTACGAATTATTCAATTGATATTTTTTTAGCTATTTACCAGTTTCCATTATATGCGGTAGAACTCTCAAATTTCTTTCTTTTCCTATGCAGAACTCCTATCGTGATGCTCTGATTCGATGTTTCCAGCTGGCATTTTCGTTAAGGAGTATTTCTCTTGCAGAAGGAGGTATATTAGCCAAGTCACATTCACTCTTAAATATCATATAGGTGCTTCCAAATGTTGATTTTGCATATCAATTGTTATTGTAAACCGTAGCGCATTTTTTGTTGTGATCTATTACAGCAACTTTTATTAATTTGGATCCACAAAGATAAATAATAAAAATAAAAAATAAATAAAACAGAGAAAAAATAGTGCGATTCTTCACTTGAACACATAGAAACTACATACATTGTCGTCTAACTGAAAATCTAATGAAATTGCACTCTTATGTACAAATCTTTTGGCTGATTAATTATTTTTCTCTCTGTTATATTAATATTCAAGGAATTGGAACATTTTTTTTTTCACATTATGTTCAGGGATGCTGCCACCATCACGTCGAAGATCCCTCTTTGTACTGTCAATTTGCATGATTATATTTTCATCAAAGGCTTACAACATTGTTTCTCTCGTCCCACGTTTTAAGGCTATTCTCTCCAATAAAGTAGTATGTTACTCATCTCTCATTTATTTAATTCTTTTCGCCTCTTTTTAATGTATTTCCTCATGCACCTTCTTCACAACCAAAAAAATATCTATATTTGAATTTGTGTTTATGCCAGGTTGATCCATTTTTGTGTTTGGTAGAAGATACGAAGTTGCAGATTAGTGAAAAAGAACACCCAAAAATCATTTACGGATCTAAAGAAGATGACAATTGTGCAATGAGGTGTCTTTCAGAAATAAAAATCAACGAGGACCAAACGACAGAATCCCTTGTTTCGATTATTATAAAAAGTTTGGATAATTTACCGAGTGTAAGTTTTGAATTTATTTGATTATGCCAAAAATGAATTTTCAATATTGGTACTTCTTTACAAATAGTTGTACAGGCTTAACGATATTTTTACAGTCCGAAGAGGCTGCCACGAGGGAGCAGTTGCTCAAGGAATTTGTGCCTGATGACTTGTGTACTCTTGGAGCCTCTTCATTCAATGATAGCGCAAACAAAGGACATCAAGGGGATTCTCACGACCATAGATCTCTAGATAAGGTAAAGTTCTCTTAGGCTATGTTCGGTTTATAGATTTTGGTGAGGAAACGGAAAAAAAAATGAGAATGATTAGAAAATAAAGTGCTATAAATGGAAGCACACAAAATATCATTTTTTTCTTTTTCCTCGCCAAAATCAAAGAACCAAACATAGCCTTTGCTTGTATTTGGATTGAAGGACTCGTGGAGCTAGGAATTTCAGATCCATAATAACAAATTCATTGAACTTATCTGCATAATTGCATTTGACAATCAAGTTCTTCAATATTCATTTTGAGCTATTGTCTGGATCCCTACCGTGGATTTCAAATCTTCTATAAATATGTTTATTTGAAATATGTCCCTCGAATACTAATTCTTCGGCCCAAATGCAACCTTAAGCAAATTCTACAACACTTTGTTCCTTGAGATTTTTATTGATTGTTTTTACCATTGTGCAGACTGTCTCTATCTTCGGAATAGATGACGACGCTCTTCTAGATTTGAACAAACAAAATTCACAATTGACCATCGAACTTCCCAATCTCCTGAGCGTTGATCAACTCTTGCAATCTGTAAGTTATTCTTCAATGTGTGAGTCGCTTGCATGTAATAAGTTATTTACATTCGATGCATGTGCTTATTGTTTGAACATATAAAACTGTAAACACATATTTATGCGGAATACGAATTTTGTACTGTAATTTAATCATTTTAAAATATACTGTGATTAAAAATAGAAAAAGAAAAACACCTCGGAGATGGAACATACGGTTCTAAAATAGCACAAGGGGACAAGAAGTGACACATATCATGTTATATGATTCTTTTGCAAGTGGCATGCACGCATCTTAAGGATTTAAGATATATTGGATAAATTGCATAAATACCCCCTGACTTTTACAACCCTGAATGCTAAACTTTAATAAGAAAAGTGAGTTTTTTTAGCAAGTTTTACATAATAAGGTTTTTTTTTTTTTTAAATTTATGCAAATTAAGCAATGGCCGCGTGCAAGACACGAGGCTGGAGTAACGATTTTCATTCAATTTTTAACAACTGGGAGTTTGGGACTTAAAATGCAAAAACATACCTCAGATTAATTTTGCAAATTTGTAAATAATGGGGCCGAAATTGCAAGCGGACCTATCCTATCGGACTAATACTACAATATCCCCCCCATTCTTTTACTTGAAATAGAATTTTATTTATTTTTCTATACAAGTTCATAAATAAGACATGGGACATGCTCGGCCTGATGTATATCTATTTTCATTCATTAAATTTTGTATATTTTGTGCACAGGTTCTGGAGACGGCTCATTATGTAGGCCGAAAGTCCGTGAGCACTGGCCTTGATGCGTCTTACAAGGAAATGGCGCATCATTGCGAAACGCTTTTGATGGGAAAGCAACAAAAAATGTCGTATTTGATAAACCCATATCATACACAAGGGAGTATTTTGACATTATCTTCACAAGATTCTGGTAAAGAAAACATGGAGATGGCATTACACGATAGCGGTCTAGAAAAGGTAATTTCTCTTCAAGGGAAATATTGAAAGTTGCGCCTCTAGTACTTCATTGGTCCCGAATTTATCACTCGACATTAAAACACCATTTCGTGAAATGAAATTGGAACTTCTCCTTATAATACCCTTTTACTTAAAATGTTATGAGTTGGCACGACTATATCTCAATAACTACCATTGAGGGTAATAGTGTAATAATACACAAAACATTCACTTCTTCAGTTGTCACATGAAATTCCATGTCTTGTCACACTAAACTTATTAATATGAGACGGAAAGGAAGTATTTTTTCGATAGATGGTGTTAGCATATAGGATAAATTATGCAGATACACCCTGCATGAGAGCATAATTACAACATATACCCGAGATTTGAAAATGTACCATAATCTCCTCATCAATAAAAGCATATTGCAATTTCATGCACGGTCAGTAAAAGCTGAGTAAAAGCAGATTACAACAGATTCACCCTGTTTTCAAGCTGTCCAGTTGTCTGGGTGTATTGGTAATTTGCAAAACCTTAGGGGACTCGTAGAAATTGCTCAAAATGAGGGGTGTGTACATAAATATCCCTATGTATCATACACATCATATATTATATGGGGTTGAACGGCTTATCACATGTTTTTGACGCGTGTTCCGCATTTTTTTTTTATCATTTTCTTCGTGGTCTCATAAAATTTTAACTGAAAATCGCAGGGGGGGAATCCCTTCTTGGATCAGAATGTAGCCGGACTCGCAATGATACCGGTGAGTGGGACTCCAATACTCTGTGCTGCTGAAATGCAGCATTCTTCTCACAACTTCATGCTGCCAGCATCAAGTCCATATGACAACTTCTTGAAAGCTGCCGGTTGCTAATAAACGAGAAATTTGGGTTCGTTTTCGGCCATAGCGCCCTATCACTCACCATGGCTATTTAGAAAGTGCCATGGCCTAGGTTGGCTGAACTTTTGTATTTATCAATTTATATTCATTCGTTCATTCTTCTTTCTTTATTTTTATTTTGGGGTTTTTTTAATGTGAAGTTCACATAGAGATGGCGTTTTCGAGCTTTTCTTTCGGGAGGTGCGAACTTTTGGCAAGAAGAGTGAGGGTTTTGTAGTACTAGTTTAGACCCTTTTCTCGTGTACGAAAACCAGTTTAGTTTTATCTTTCAAGTGTCATTGTTTACACCGATTATACTACAAGGAAATGTATTTAAATAGTAATTATGAATGTTTATGGCAATGAAAACTAATTCCAAATATTGTTAAGTACTTGATTGTTCGATTAGTGTTTGTGTGTTTTCGCACTTACCTAGGGGTGTAAATGAGCCGAGCTCGAGCCGAGCCTGGTGATTTTTCCAGGCTCGAGCTCGAGCTCGAGTTGGGATATTTGAGCTCGAGCTCGAGCTTGAGCTCGTCGAGCCGTATTTTGAGAGCTCGAGCTCGAGCTCGAGCTCGTTAGCTCAAATAACAGCTCGACTCGAGCTCGTCAACTCGAGTTCGCAAGCGCGAGCCGAGCCCGGCTCGCGAGCCTGGAGGCTCCAGTTTTTTTTTTTTTTTTTTTTTTTGTGTTTTGCAGCAAGCTTTCTGCTTGTTCATGGGGTAAACAACTCCATGAATGAAACTATTCATGGAGTTGTTTACTTCATAAAACTCAGATATAGACTGTAATATTTACCGGCAAGAAGTTTGTGGAGGCGGTGGTGGCTTCGCGCGGCGGTGGTTGGGGCCATGTTGTTAGCGGCTGCGGGGAAAGCACGGATCTGGGCGATGGAGATGCGTGATTTTCCGGCGGCGGCGGCGATGGACGATTTAACGGTGTTGATGTGCCCAATCGAATTTGACATGTTTTGAGGCTTTGAGCTTTGCGTAAACAGCAGATGAAGAGTGAGGTGAGAGAGATGAAAAGCTTTCAAGTTGTTTTCATTTGGTGGTTTTTCAATTTTAGTTTTAATAAATTATATTATTATTTTAATATATAAATATTATAATATATATAATTGCTTTATATTGCTGCTGGTAGACAGCTGTGTGCAGCTGTATACCAGCTGCATATGTGCATTATATATATAACTATTATATATATATATATATATTAATTAGAAATATTACCGAAGAAGCTCGCGAGCCGGGCTCGCGAGCTTTTTGAAGAAATAAATCGGCTCGAGCTCGAGTCGAGCCGGCTCGCCAGGCTCGCGAGCCGGCTCGGCTCAAGTTACACCCCTACTTACCCCCATATATTGATATAGCGGTGTTTAGAATGGGTGAGAAGTGGCTATTGTATATAGACTCAAACTCGCAAGTAGCAAAATGTACGAACAATCCCTTCGTAAGTGAAGGAGAATTAGTCTTGACAAGAACTCATTAAGGAAAGTGCTCGATTTAATGAAAGGAAAATGGGAACTCGCGAATTAGGGGAAACAAACTTGGGCGTTATATGCGATGTCTGGATAAATAATTATTGTTAAGAGGTTAGAATCTCAAGATAATCATAATTATTCATGTAATGAGACTCACGTGAGATCCCACTATTTACTCTTAGAACTCGATATCATATCCAATTTTTAATCAAAATAGTTGGTTTTCCAAAGTATCTCGACATGAAAACTCACGATTGATTTCTCGAGATATTGTTAGGCGTGATTGCCCGGGGCTCTTGTAAGTATGGGGAAAAACTAACAAAAGCAAAGGAAAGGAGGGGGAAAACAGGAAATATTATTACTCCTTTTGGTGAAAAAAACAAAAAGCAACGACGTCGTTGAGTGAGCAGCTTAACGGCGTCGTTTCGCTTCTCCAACGACTATCTATATATATATGTATATATACCATCATATATAGTCTCGAATATTCTTGTCAACATTCCTCAATTTGCACCTGAACGATTCTGTTTCCAGAAAACCGACTGAGGTAACAACTCTCTCTCTCTCTCTCTCTCTCTCTCTCTATATATATATATATACACATATACATATATACACATGCGTATCTATATGTATGAATGGCGTTCTATTCTTTGTTCATTTGCCTGAATTTGGGAACTTACGAGTGTCTTAAGTGCGATTTTAGGGTTTGTATGCACATTTTATATTTCTATTATCAAATTTAGAACCTGTTTGTGTGTGTATTAGATTTCATTTCCCCAAAAAAAGGAAAAAAAAATGAACGCAGAGCACGGATTTTTGTGTTGCTTTTCTTCTTTTTAATCATAGATGAGATTGCTTGTAGTTATGTGAGTGATATATTTGCTCTGCAGCCGTTATATTTGGAATGTTTGAAGTGATCATGATCATGATTATATTGTCAATTGTTCATGAAAAATGATTGAAAGTCAGTGTTAACTAGATAGTTAATTCGTGTTTGTTTCTGCATTTGTGTAGACGCGACGTGTTTTAGTCATCTGCAGTAGAACACCGAACTTCCTCTGTTTTCGGTCTTTCTGATGAATCTATCTTTATTTGAGTCTATATTTGTTGTTTGTTCCGATTTGCTGTAAGTTCACTTATTAAATATCTTTCTGTTGCTTTACGGAACATTGGCTGATCAGATTGCCTCGATTGTTTAAGATTTTCGAGCATAGAGGTAATGTTCTGTCATTCCTTTGTGTCATTAATACCTCCTTTCTCTTTGTCCAGAGTACTTTTTGTATTACCTTACGTTGAACCTTGCGTAAGAATATACAAATCATCTTATCCCCTGTTATGACGGTACTTTCTGTTGGATGGCTTCAGCTTGAATTCAATTACTATTGGTTTACCAGATAAAATTACATGATTTGAGTGATTAATTCATGTAAAACATCCTATGTTTTATGCTTGGTTGAGTATTAGAGAAACCATGTTAAACTACTAGTTCCATAAAAGTAGTGATTTCTTGCTGTTGCGTAGTAAATAGAACTGGGTCTCTACTCTCAAGTCTGCGTGCTGCCTTCTCTTGTCTTCTATATTTAAATTTCGATTAGAGCATGTTTGCCTTTCCTGAAAACTTGCCAGTACGATTGTTTATACTTGTACATTAGGCACATGATTGGATGGATAAATTGTTTGGTCGATTTGATTTGAATTTTGCAGGTTTTGACGAAAATGGCAGCTAAATACATCTTACCTTCTTTAGTGGGATCCATGGCCATTGCATTTATTTGTGACAATCTGATTGCTGACCAGAAGATATTTGGAGGTAAGACTAATTAAATACTAGCTACTAATTCAATGTTTCAACCATTTATATAAGTTTTTATTTTTGTTTGTCTTTTTAATGGTTAATACCATTTACATTTACCGTAGGTACTACTCCTAGAACGGTCTCGAGTAAAGAATGGTGGGCTGAGACTGACAAGAAGTTTCAGGCATGGCCTCGTACAGCTGGCCCCCCGGTGGTCATGAACCCTATCAGCAGACAAAATTTCATTGTCAGATCGGGGCTTGATCAATAGACATGCACCTTTAGGGTTTTTTTTTTTGTTTGGTTATTTCATGTGGAAAACTCTACGTTTTGTCACTGCTTAGTATTTGGTACAATGCAAGGAGTGAATCTTCTATTTAAAGAGAATGTTTGATCGGAATCGTGCCTTGTCACTGGTTGACGTGTTCTTTTATTGTGGATAGGTGTTTTTTGTGTGGGTTTTACCTCAATATATTCTTATGTTCGACTTTCCGTTGTGCATTATGTCTCCAGGATGTTTGTTTTCTTTCTTGTGAAGGATAGTATCTGTTAAAATGACAATGACAGTGGATTATTTTACTTCAGTATGAGATGGTGAAAAAGCGAGTTAATTCAATGTATTTAGCTTCATCCTTCAATAAGAGTCTCTTTAACTTTTGCATACTGAATTGCTGAATGATTTTTTCTAGTTTAAGATTGCACAAACTTGTTTTCATCTATGTTTACAATGTATTCATGCAAAAAATAAAAGAAAAAATGTATAATTCATTATGTTTCCGGATCATCTCGGTTCTCTTGCAACCCCGAAACACTATAATTACACAGTATAAATGTATAAGTAGATTAAATAATAACAATTTTTTATATATACTTTTTTGGTTGCAAAAGGAAGGATAATTAAAAAGTTAAAAACATAGAAAACGAAAAAAAAAAAAAAATCTAAAATTGTTGATTAAATAATATGATTTGCCTCTTGATCATCTTCTTGACATCCATCCATCGCGGTCGCTCTCTTGATCAACTTCTTGTCGTCTATCGCGGTTGCTCTTCTTGTTCTTGTAGATTTTACACAGAACACATTCGTCCAACTGCATCAAATAAAGATATACATAATTAATTTAGACACCTTCAAGAATATGTATATACAGAGTAAAATTTCAGAAAAACAGATAACTATATTCTTTTTAACGATGAACTAGTAGAACCATAATGTCATAAGTTTTAACATCATTAATTAATGTAAGTGTTTTTTGTAAGAATTCTCTACATACTTTGTACTTCATGCTTGATTTCATGCAAGAAAATTTCAGAATATAATAGGATAGACATAATTTGAAATACCTGCTCAATGTCCCGACTTGTGTTAGAACTTGGACAATTATCTTCTTGTTCCTTGGTTACATATTCCTGCATCTTCCATTCTGTTCTAACACCTCCATCAAACTTCCTTTCGTAGAAATCTAATATCATCTTGTAGCCAATGATTATACCATCGTTGTTGAAGATCGGTATATTATTTCCATTGACTTTCCAATACCCGTTTCCAGCAGTTCGTCGAGGCCAAATGCCTCCCTGGTACTTGCGTTCCCTAGGAGTGAAGAAGTACCGTTCATCGTCTTCATCTTTTCCGAATAGTGGATGCATCCCTAAAAATAAGTTAATTGTACAACATTATTAATTAATATGCAAATTAAAGGGCACTTATTTAATTAATGGAACCCAAATTTAAGAAGGAAACAAAAGAATGAAAAATCACACTAAAGATTGAGGTTTCTCCAAGTAATTAAGATATATGTAACTTTTATTAATTTATAAGAATTTTGTTCCAACTTAATATGCCCCGGAAACAAAAACAACTTTTGGAATATCTTTAGACTGTTTAAAAACTAAATTGAAAAATCACTAATCATTCTAACCATGTGAAAATAATTTTACATTGAGATATCACATAACGTTGAATTATATTCCTTTTTTTATTTTCTTTCAACTTATTTATTCAAGCTAACAAATTCCAACTTATATCCTAGCTAATAAAGAGTGAAAACCCTATTCTTCTATTGTCTGTAAGTTGTAACTAATAAGTACGGATGGGTTTTTATAATAAATTTTGATATATTAATCCATGGCAATGAAAAATAGATTGATCGACAGAATCTTGATTAGTAATTACCAAAAAAAAAAAAAATTGAAGTGCAACAAATATAATATATATATGAAAAACAGATTTAGTAGAAGAATCTTGATCAGCACGTAATTCTAAAAAAATTGAAGGTTAACAAAAATTATATATATATATATATATATATATATTGAAGAAATAAGTTCGTACCAATGAGTTCTTGAGGGTTATGATCGTATAGCTTGACATCAAAAATCAGATTCTCGAAGCCCGATGGCAAAGCTTCGCTCTTGAGCTTGTTTTTCAAGTAAGTTTCGATTAATTCGACATCGTTGGGTAGAAACCGATATCCTAACCACCACTCCATCACACGGCGGCGTTCAAAGGCGGCACTGAGGTGGTGGTGGTAGTGGAAGTTTTGAATGTTATTATATATATATATATATATGATCAAACTAGGGTTTATGGAGGGGATTTTTGTTTTGTGGAATGTTGAGAACGTTGAATAGAGTGAAGAGAAATAATAAATTGACTCGTGAGTATATGTGATTTTTGTTTGGATGTGTTTATAATCTAGCTTTATATAGATTTAGGATGACGTATCAATTTGCATAATTAAATAAACATATGGATTATATGCATGCGTACTCCTATCCTAAAGAGAATTTGATTACTTGCTAGGAAAGGAAATACTGTATTTATCTTGAAATTAATTTTAATTGACCTACGAATATTTGCCTTCACGTCCTTTCAGCTTTGGTATATATGGCATGGGCTTCCCTTCTTTGAATTTTGTCATTATATTTACTAATAAAAGATTAAAATACCCTTCACTTTTGAATTGAAACAAAAGCTATATTTCTCTAAATAAGGTGTTGGAAATAAAATAAATATGAAAAATATCCAAAAATGACTACATAATAATTAAAAATAATAATGAATCATCCACAATAAAGTATTTTCAGAAATATAACTCCAAACTTCTAAAAGAAAGTACCCTCTATGTTAATCATGAGTTTCCTTTTGGTGATCTAAAAATCTTATTATTTAAATATGTTAATTTAATTTAAACATTTTGTGTAAACATGACCTAAAACAAACTTGATATACTTTTATATATTTAAAATTACACAAAAAAAAAATTAGAGTTACTCATGTTTATAAAAAAAATTAGAGTTACTCATGTTTAGACGAAGAAGTACCGTTCATCGTCTTCATCCTTTCCGAATAGTGGATGCATCCCTAAAAGTAAGTTAATTGTACAAGACTATTAATTAATATGCAAATTAAAGGGCACTTATTTAATTAATGGAACCCAAATTTAAGAAGGAAACAAAAGGATGAAAAATCACTAAAGATTGAGGTTTCTCCAACTAATTAAGATATATGTAAATTTTATTAATTTGTAAGAATTTTGTTCCAACTTATTATGCCCTGAAAACAAAAACAACTTTTGGAATATCTTTAGACTGTTCAAAAACTAAATTGAAAAATCACTAATCATACTTAACCACGTGAAAATAATTTTACATTGAGATATCACATAACGTTGAATTAAATTCCTTTTTTATTTTCTTTCAACTTATTTATTCAAGCTAACAAATTCCAACTTATATCCTAGCTAATAAAGAGTGAAAACCCTATTCTTCTATTGTCTGTAAGTTGTAACTAATAAGTACGTATGGGTTTTTATAATAAATTTTGATATATTAATCCATGCAATGAAAAATAGATTGATCGACAGAATCTTGATTAGCAATTACCAAAAAAAATAAAATTGAAGTGCAACAAATATAATATATGTATGAAAAACAGATTTAGCAGAAGAATCTTGATCAGCACGTAATTCTAAAAAAATTGAAGGTTAACAAAAATTATATATATATATATATATATATTGAAGAAATAAGTACGTACCAATGAGTTCTTGAGGGTTATGATTGTATAGCTTGACATCACAAATCAGATTCTCGAAGCCCGACGGCAAAGCTTCGTTATTGAGCTTGTTTTTCAAGTAAGTTTCGATTAATTCGACATCGTTGGGTAGAAACCGATATCCTAACCACCACTCCATCACACGGCGGCGTTCAAAGGCAGCACTGAGGTGGTGGTGGTAGTGGAAGTTTTTATTGAAGTTATATATATATATATATGATCATGATTTAACTCGATTTTGGGGGATCGATCTGCCTCAGTCTGGGCTGCTTCGTATAACACACGAAGGTGGTGATGATAAATTTACGACTGCACGTGGATTCTAGTCCAAACTGCCTACGTACCTCCTTGGAGGATCAAGTCATAACGTAGTTCAAAAGTTTAGGTTCTATTAACGGGTTTGTATCCTTTTAGGTCGTATATGTAGGGTCGTTGGTTCGTTGGGTCGTATGTCTACGAGGCTGAGTAGCCCAAATTTGTATATTGGGAACGTACTTCGAGTCTATTGTCAAGGTATCAGTGGATACGATGCTAGCTCAAGAGAGTTAGGACTAGAGATTGTCCTCCTCAATATGTGTTGAGAAGAGGTATTCATAGATGTTCATGTTGTACGGATCTGATAGTGACAGGAGTTTCATACAGATGATGACACGTGGTGCTATGAAGGGTTAGGATCTTGGGTCGTAGGGTCGGGTCATGGGTCAACTAGACCCGGATCACTTAAAAATACGCGGATCTTGTAGTGTTATATATGCAATTATGGTGCCATTAAGGACCTTTCGTGTAAATGCTTCTATAATGCCCAGACCTCGTATAATAGTGGTAATTTAGCTGACCGTTAACAGATATGAGGCAACGAGGCTACGAGTCTCAGTCATAAGTTATCTATATAACTATACGAGGCAACGAGCCTCGAGCAAATTTTATATTTATCATTAAGTCCCCCACTTCGTTAGTATTAAAGAGGAGACAATTATGGCTCTAAATTTATTACTGAGGAAGTAAAAGTCTAAGTAAACCTGGACTCTTCAATTAGAACGATCATTTTAAACATTTTAAATGTTTTTCGTAGCTCGTTGTATCGTAGATCATATTTGTTGGATCGTATCAGAAGGTGCTCCAATTTATAGAGGCAACTTGCATTGAACTATAGAAAAAGATCATTGGGGTCGTTTACGATCTTGGCGATATGATTTCTCATATCGCAACTTAGGGTCTAATTAGACCTAGCGCACTCCATAGGATGGAAGTGTAGATTATTTGCTCATAGCATTTGAGCTTGTAGCTTCTTAGCTCGTAGCTTCGTAGCTTTTGAACTCGTAGCTTTATGCTTTTAGGCTTTTGGGCATTTGAGCTCTTGGGCTCGTTACCATGTAGCTTTAGGCCTTTAGGCTTTTGAGCTTCTGATCTTGGCCTTTTGATTTCGAGCTCTTGGGCTCGTTGCGTCGTTACCTCGTAGCTTTATGCTTTTAGGCTTTTGGGCATTCGAGCTCTTGGACTCGTTGCCTCGTTACCTCATAGTTTTATGCTTTTTAGGCATTTGAGCTCTTGGGCTCGTTGCCTCGTTACCTCGTAGCTTTAGGCTTTTGTGCTTTTGGGCATCTGAGCTTCTTATCTTGGCCTTTTGATTTCGAGCTCTTGGGCTCGTTGCCTCGTTACCTCGTAGCTTTATGCTTTTAGGCTTTTGGGCATTCGAGCTCTTGGGCTCGTTGACTTGTTACCTCATAGCTTTATGTTTTTAGGTTTTTGGGCATTTGAGCTCTTGGGATCGTTGCCTCGTAGCTTTTAGCTTGCGGCTTTTGGGCTTTTGAGCTTTTGAGCTCTTTGGCTCGTTGCGTTGTTGCCTCGTAGCTTTTAGCTTGCGGCTTTTGGGCTTTTGAGCTTTTGAGCTCTTTGGCTCGTTGCGTTGTTGCCTCGTAGCTTTTAGCTTGCGGCTTTTGGGCTTTTGAGCTCTTGGGCTCTTTAAGCTTCTTGTGTCTTTTTAGCTCTTGGGCTCGTTGCCTCGTAGCTTTTAGCTTGCGGCTTTTGGGCTTTTGAGCTTTTGAGTTCTTGACTCTTATGCTCGTTGCCTCGTAGCTTTTAGCTTGGGGCTTTTAGGCTTTTGAGCTTTTGAGTTCTTGGCTCTTATGCTCGGTGCCTCGTTGCCTCGTAGCTTTTAGCTTGTGGCGTTTGGGATTTTGAGCTTTTGAGTTCTTGGCTCTTATGTTCGTTGCCTCGTAGCTTTTAGCTTGGGGCTTTTGGGCTTTTGAGTTCTTGGCTCTTATGCTCGTTGCCTCGTAGCTTTTAGCTTGTGGCTTTTGGCCTTTTGATGAATTCAAAAGATGTTAAATGAGTTTGTGGATCATATCTTCATATTTTGTTGACTCCTCAGATTGCACTTGCTTATCTCTCTGATTAGCCTTATCCATTCTTCTGATACCTCTTCTCAGCAACTCTAAGTAGGGTTCCCACAGACGGCGCCAACTGATTTAGCTCGATTTTGGGGGATCGATCTGCCTCAGTCTGGGCTGCTTCGTATGACACACGAAGGTGGTGATGATAAATTTACGATTGCACTTGGATTCTAGTCCAAACTACCTACGTACCTCCTTGGAGGATCAAATCATAACGTAGTTCAAAAGTTTAGGTTCTATTAATGGGTTTGTATCCTTTTAGGTCGTATATGTAGGGTCATTGCTTCGTTAGGTCGTATGTCTACGAGGCTGAGTAGCCCAAATTTGTATATTGGGAGCGTACTTCGAGTCTATTGTCAAGGTATCAGTGGATACGATGCTAGCTCAAGAGAGTTAGGACTAGAGATTGTCCTTCTCAATATGTGTTGAGAGGAGGTATTTATAGATGTTCATGTTGTATGGATCTGATAGTGACAGGAGTTTCACACAGATGATGACACGTGGTGCTATGAAGGGTTAGGATCTTGGGTCGTAGGGTCGGGTCATGGGTCAACCAGACCCGGATCACTTAAAAACACGCGGATCTTGTAGTGTTATATATGCAATTATGGTGCCATTAAGGACCTTTCGTATAAATGCTTCTATGATGCCGAGACCTCGTATAATAGTGGTAATTTAGCTGACCGTTAACAGATACGAAGCAACGAGGCTACGAGCCTCAGTCATAAGTTATCTATCTAACTATACGAGGCAACGAGCCTCGAGCAAATTTTATATATATCATTAAGTCCCCCACTTCGTTAGTATTAAAGAGGAGACAATTCGAGCAAACTTTAGCTTCAATTGTTATTAATTACTATATCGTTAGAGAATAGAGATAGTCTGAGTTGTATTGTTTTTGACGTAAATGTTTTATTGAATGAAATAATATGACCGGTGTTCTCTAAAAAATACTTCAAACGGTTTGAATTTCCTTTAAATATGTTGAGCTTAGTTTTTACCAATTAAAAAATAATTTTTAGCTCCTCATATAATTGGGTTACTCACATATAGATAGCGCTAGGACCTAGAAGCGAACTTAGTTTTGGACTGACGAACAAGGCCTTATAAGTAATTACTATAAAGAAAATAATTATTGTTCATGTCAATATGTCATGGTGAAAATTTTATTTGTCATGGTTAAAATCAATTGACCACAGTTTTGCTACGGCTTTGGCCGTGGTATTTGCAAGCATGGCCAAAATATTTACCATGACTTATAGTCATGGTCAATGTTTTGTTCATTATAAAGACCATGACTTTTAGCCATTGTAAAAAAGTATTAGCCAACATTTCTTCCACTACGGCTAATTAGAGCTTAAAATAGCTAGCATTTTTTTTTCACCATTGCTAACTTTAGTGTGACTATATGAAATATCTACCACGGCCAAGTTCGCCATGAGCTTAGACCACTATAGACCACGATTTTAACCCATGACCTATATTTTCATTGTCAATAATCAATTTTCTTGTAGTTAATGGATATACCTACATGGGCTGACGAAATCATTTCAAACTCTAGAAGCCCATCTGAGTCTCAGTGTCACAAAGTCGAGTACGAAATTGTTCGAGTTTGTTCGGATATGTTAGTTCAGATTGAAAGATTCTTTTATACATATTCTATCAAAACTTCAGATCTCATAAAATAAAATAAAAATGCATTCAAATATGTTTGTCACTGCTTAACATTTGGTACAATGCAAGGAGTGAATCTTATGTTTAAAGAGAATGTTTGATCGGAATCGTACCTTGTGACCGGTAGATGCGTTGTTTTATTGTGAATTTGTAATTTTTGAGGGGTTTTACCTCGATATATTCTTGCGTTCGATTTTCCTTTGTGCATTATGTCTCATGGATGTTTGTTTTCGTTCTTGTGAAGGATAGTATATGTTAAAATGACAGTGAATTATTTTACTTCAATATGAGATGGTAAAACAACGTAAGTTAGGTCAATATATTTAGCTTTATTCTTCAATACGAGTCTTTTAACTTTTGCATATTGAATGATTTTTAGTATGAAATTGCACACCTTGTTGTCATATATGTTTACTTTGTATTCACACAAGAAAATAGAACAAAAAATGTATAATTCAATATGTTTTCGGATCATCTCGATTTATTTGCAACCCCGAAATACTACAATTACAAAACATAAATGTATAAGTAGATTAAATAATTAATAACAATTTTTTATATATATTTCTTTGGTTGCAAAAAGAGGGGAAAAAGAAAAGAAAATCTAATATTGTTGATCAAAGGGTTTCGTCTTAGATCTCATCAATCATTAATCATCTCTGTAATATTATTTGCATCTTGATCACCATCTTGACATCCATCGCGGTTGCTCTTTTGATCACTTTCTTGACGGCAATCGCAGTTGCTTCTTTTGTTTTTGTATATTTTACACACAACACACTCGTCCAACTACATCAAATAACATTATACATAATTCATTTAGACACCTTCAAGAATGTATATAGAGATTATATTATTATAAAAGTAGATAATTATATTCTTGGGGTAATTGCATAAAACCCTCTTATATTATTTTGAAAATGCTAAAAATTCTCTCGTGTTAACGAAATAGGCTAATCACCCCATGTATTTTTAAAAAGTGTGCAAAAAAATCAAATTTCATTAAATAACCAGCGTGCTTTTCACACTTTTCATCTTTATTGACATGTTCATTTATCATTTATATACTTTTCATACCTTATAAAAGATAGATAGTGTTAATTCGCCCAAAAAATACATTTTCTTCTATCATTTTAACAAAATTCGACTTTTTTGCACACTTTTTAGGAACACAGGAGGGGGGAGTGATTAGCCTATTTCTTTTAACACAGGGTTTTTTTAGCATTTTTGAAATAACACCCGAATTTTATGCAATTATCCCTATATTCTTTCTAACAAAGTGCTAGTAGAACCATAATTTCATAAGTTGTACACTAAAAAAAAATTGGGTATTAGCGACGGAAAAATCGGTCGCTAAAAGTCATTAGCGACTGAATTTTTCGTCGCTAAATTTCGATACTAAACAGCACGTCTGTAAATTTTTCGTCGCTAATGTAGAGACCAAATGACTTCCGTCGCCATATCGGTCGTTATTTTCAATACTCGTATACACACGATCGGTCTCTAATTGTGTCGCTAATCAGTCTCTACATCCGTCGCTAAATGTCGTCGGTAATAGGACTCCAAATCGTCGCTAATAATTTTGTATCATATCACTATTTCAGTCGCTAATTCGGTCTCTAATTTAAATATATTGCGGCCGCTATTTCTGTTGCTATTTCGGTAGCTATTTCGGTCACTAATTTCGTCGCTAAGCTAGTGCTGAAATCAGTCTCTAAAAAAATATCTATGAGTCAGTCTCTAAAAAAAAATTCTGAGTCAGTCTCTAAATTGGTCGCTGAAAAATTTGTATGAGTCAGTCTCTAAATCGGTCTCTAAATTAGCATATCTCAATTACGCATAAATCATTTTATCCATAAATCTATATCATACCTGTATATTACAAATATTCCAACAAAAAAGTCAACAATAAAACTTCCCACATCATCACAACTTCATTACAACAAAATGCAAGCAACTCATTCAAACCACAATCAAAATCTAACAACATGATTCTAACAAAACATTGTCTAAGTAACAATTATCCCAATCCGAATAATCTAACAACCAAAGAAAAGTGTCAATAAAACGAGTTTTTAAATCATCCAAGTAATTAAAAAAAAAATATCAACCAACATTCTCCACCGGAACCTCTTTAGTTCCCATGTCCAGATCCACTCGCATACTTACCTTGGAGCATTTTTTGCATCAACTCCTCCATTTTTTGTTGCAAATTTTGTTCAGCTTTCTTATTAGCTTCTTCTACTATTTTTTTAGCTTCTTCAACAATTTTTTGCGTCTTTTCTTCTCTCTTTCGAACCTCTTCTTCTCTCTTTCGAACTTCCTCAAGTGCTCGTTCCAACCTTTTTTCTCTCTCTGCCTCATTCTTGTGAGCGTCTTCTTCAATCTTCATAATACTAGCCCGACCATCATCGACTACTTTTGATATATCATCATTCATAAATGTTGAGTTTACAGTGCTCTGACTTATGTAATCCCCAGAAACGTGGCTACGCGCAACTCCATACACATAACCCTTAGTCGTATCTCCAACTAAACCTTTCCATAATGCAGCATCAAACTCAGGAACAGAGGAATCAGAATCAGTGCAACCTTGTTTTGCCCTATATTCTTCCTGCACAAACATATTATGAAAGTGATAAAATCACAAACTAAATTTCAAGACTAAATCAACACATTCCAATAAACATACATAAAAATAACTTCAAAGAAAAGGTGATTTGAGAGGAAAATGCATATACTAAAGTCACATTTCTTAACGAATACATCATTGAAAAAGTTTCATTCTTTATGTTATTTTTTAACGAAATAGATGTCATAATTGTCAAGTAAATGTACATACAAATATGTACTAAAGCAAAAAAAAAGTCTTTTTAACTACGATAAACTATCATCAAAAGAAAGTGCACGTAAATGCTATAAATCACATAACAAATGATATTTCCAACATTTTTCTACACTCAAACAATATCAAAAAAGGACATTTGATTAAAAGATACTCACACTAATTTTTTGAGCGTTTCTGTTAATAAATTCCCCGGTGCTTTTACTTTTGTGGGTATGCTCAAATTCATCCATTGGGCGCTTCAATTCATTTTCCTATAATTATAATGAAAATACAAGTCAATGTTCAATAGTATTGCACTAAAGAGATGAAAAATTTCTAACTAAGCATACTAGTTTCTGTCGATGTACTTCACGAGGTATAGAACCACCAGTATGCTTCTCTGCTTTCTCGGTCATGCGGTTCTGCTTTGCCTTTTCACATTTCACTTTATAATCCTCTGTAGCCCAATGGTTCTGTACCAATTCATCCCATATTGGTTTGCCCATCCATTGTGGAGCTCTATCAATCAATTCTAATGTACTTAGTTCTCTGTCTAACTGCTTCTTCGCGTCATTCCTCGCTTTTTGTTTAGCTTTGTAAAGCAAATCCTTGAGTCGATTACTTGCAGTTTCATTCCACACTTTTCGCATGCTTGCATCTGTTAAATTATCCCACCTATACATCATCTGAAACATTTCAACAATTAAACATCATATATTATAACACTAAATGTAAATTATGGATATTTGAAACAAAACTTTATAGCATTCATCCAATCAATTCACTAATGTATATTATCATTTAGACTAAAACCATTTAAGAATGCTATAAAGTTTTGTTTCATTGATGTTAACGATATTACAAACTAATGAAAACAAAGTACTTAAAACTGTCCCACATCAAGTCTTGAGTTTCCAATGGAACCTTTTGCCAGCTCGGGTAGGGTTCTGTGTACATGCTTTTTTAGTCTCTTGTGATATTTCGAGTGACAAACCCTTCAATAAATCTAGTTGACAAAGTAAATGAAAATAATGGATAAAGAAATTCTAAGATTTACTTTTACAAATACATCTAATATCAATATAATGAAAGCAAAGAGTTTGAAATTACTTAGAATCGATCACATTTATCTTGCTCCGATCTGAAATTGATGGTACATTTGTCCCGCGGTTAGGTCCCCTTCGCCGAATATGTGAAGAAGCATCTTCACCTGTAGCTATATCTGTGGGGTCACAGTTTGCCCTCATTGATGTCTCATCAACCTACAAAATAATGAAATAATACTATAAGATAAAATTAATAATATAAATATCATTTCCATTATTATGCACATTAAACTTAAATAAAGTTATACCTGTGTCTCATCTCTAGGATCTCCATCAACATGATTAGTCACCGGTTCCGAAGGCTCACCCTATATCCGTCAAAGTAACTTCCATTATTATGCACATTATACTTTATTACTTTTTACTTTATTCTTATTTTTAATTTGACGGATGTAGGTGAGCCTTCGGAACCGGTGACTAATCATGTTGATGGAGATCCTAGAGATGAGACACAGGTATAATTTTATTTAATTTTAATGTGCATAATAATGAAAATGATATTTATATTATTAATTTTATCTTACAATATTATTTCATTATTATGTAGGTTGATGAGACATCAATGGGGGCAGACTATGACCCCACGGATATAGCTACAGGTGAAGATGCTTCTTCACATATTCGGCGAAGGGGACCTAACCGCGGGACAAATGTACCAGCAAATTCAGATCGGAGCAAGATAAATGTAATCAATTCTAAGTAATTTCAAACTGTTTGCTTTCATTATATTGATATTAGATGTATTTGTAAAAGTAAATCTTAGAATTTCTTTATCCATTATTTTCATTTACTTTGTCAACTAGATTTATTGAAGGGTTTGTCACTCGAAATATCACAAGAGACTTAAAAAGCATGTACACAGAACCCTACCCGAGCTGGCAAAAGGTTCCATTGGAAACTCAAGACTTGATGTGGGACAGTTTTAAGGTACTTTGTTTTCATTAGTTTGTAATATCTTTAACATAAATGAAACAAAACTTTATACCATTCTTAAGTAGTTTTAGTTTAAATGATAATATACATTAGTGAATTGATTGGATGAATGCTATAAAGTTTTGTTTCAAATATCCATAATTTGCAATTAGTGTTATAATATATGATGTCTGATTGTTGAAATGTTTCAAATGATGTATAGGTGGGATAATTTAACAGATGCAGGCATGCGAAAGGCGTGGAATGAAACTGCAAGTAATCGACTCAAGGATTTGCTTAACAAAGCTAAGCAAAAAGCGAGGAATGATGCGCGAAGAAGCAGTTAGGCAGAGAACCAAGTACATTAGAATTGATTGGTAGAGCTCCACAATGGTTGGGCAAACCAATATGGGATGAATTGGTGCAGAACCATTGGGCTACAGAGGATTATAAAGTGAAATGTGAAAAGGCAAAGCAGATCCGCATGACCGAGAAAGCAGGGAAGCATACTGGTGGTTCTATACCTCGTGAAGCACATCGACAGAAATTGGTATGCTTAGTTTAGAAATTTTTCATCTCTTTAGTGCAACACTATTGAACATTGACTTTATTTTCATTATAATTATAGGAAAATGAATTGAAGCGCCCAATGGATGAATTTGAGCTATTTGAGCATACCCACAAAAGTAAAAGCACCGAGGAATTTATTAACTCAAAAAATTAGTGTGAGTATCTTTTAATCAAATGTCCTTTTTTGATATTGTTTGAGTGTAGAAAAATGTTGGTAATATCATTTGTTATGTGATTTATATCATTTACGTAGATGTGCACTTCCTTTTGATGATAGCTTATCGTAGTGAAAAAGACTTTTTTTTGCTTTAATACATATTTGTATGTACATTTACTTGACAATTGTGACATCTATTTCGTTAAAAATAACATAAAGAATGAAACTTTTTCAATGATGTATTCATTAAGAAATGTGACTTTAGTATATGTATTTTCCTCTCAAATCACCTTTCTTTAAAGTTGCTTTTATGTATGTTTATTGGAATGTGTTTATTTAGTCTTGAAATTTAGTTTGTGATTTTATCACTTTCATAATATGTTTGTGCAGAAAGAATATAGGGCAAAACAAGGTTGCCCTGATTCTGATTCCTCTGTTCCTGAGTTTGATGCTGCATTATGGAAATGTTTAGTTGGAGATACAACTAAGGGTTATGTGTATGAAGTTGCGCGTAGCCACGTTTCTGGGGGTTACATGAGTCAGAGCACTGTAAACTCAACATTTATGAATGATGATAAATCAAAAGTAGTTGATGATGGTCGGGGTAGTATTATGAAGATTGAAGAAGACTCTCACAAGAATGAGGCAGAGAGAGAAAAAAGGTTGGAACGAGCACTTGTGGAAGTTCGAAAGAGAGAAGAAAAGACGCAGAAAATAGTTGAAGAAGCTAAAAAAATTGTAGAAGAAGCTAATAAGAAAGCTGAACAAAATTTGCAACAAAAATTGGAGGAGATGATGCAAAAAATGCTCCAAGGTAAGTATGCGAGTGGATCTGGACATGGGAACTAAAGAGGTTCCGGTGGAGAATATTGGTTGATAATTTTTTTTAATTACTTGGATGATTTAAAAACTCGTTTTATTGACACTCTTATTTGGTTGTTAGATTATTTGGATTGGGATAATTGTTACTTAGACAATGTTTTGTTAGAATCATGTTGTTAGATTTTGATTGTGGTGTGAATGAGTTGCTTGCATTTTGTTGTAATGAAGTTGTGATGATGTGAGAAATTTTATTGTTGACTTTTTTGTTGGAATATTTGTAATATACAGTTTGATATAGATTTATGGATAAAATGATTTATGCGTAATTGAGATATGCTAATTTAGAGACCGTTTGGAGACTGACTCATAGAAATTTTTTAGAGACCAATTTAGAGACTGACTCAGAGAAAATTTTTAGAGACCGATTTAGAGACTGACTCATAGATATTTTTTTAGAGACTGATTTAGAGACTAATTTCAGCACTAGCTTAGCGACGGAATTAGCGATCGAAATAGCTACCGAAATAGCAACAGAAACAGTGACCGAAATAGCGACGGAATATATTTAAATTAGAGACCGAATTAGCGACTGAAATAGTAACATGATACAAAATTATTAGCGACGATTTGGAGTCCAATTAGCGATGACATTTAGCGACGGATGTAGAGACTGATTATCGACACAATTAGAGACCAATCGTGTGTATACGAGTAGTGAAAATAACAACTGATATGGCGACGAAAGTCATTTGGTCTCTACATTTAGCGATGGAAAATTTTCGTCGCTAAAATTTAGAGACGTGCTGTTTAGTGTCGAAATGTAGCGATAGAAAATTATGTTGCTAATGACTTTTAGCGACGGAAAAATGGGTATTAGCGACCGATTTTTCCGTCGCTAATGCCCAATTTTTTTGTAGCGTTAGTATGCAAGTAGATATTTTCTACAAGAAAGCATCGTTCTTTTTGTTAGTGTACTACTTCATATATAAACATTAGCAATATGATTCCTACATTGTCAAGTAACTAGAATGTTTATGTAGGTGTGAATTATAGGAAAAATTACTAAAAACCCCATAAAATAAATATGCAAAAAACCTATGAAAATATTTTTCAATCCAAAAAGCCCATGCCACCAACTTTTCATTCCAAAACCCCCCAAATGTAGGGTCAGTAAATTTATGGATTTAATTACCCTTACACTTCTAAATTAAAAATTAATCAATTGTAGTTTCGTAAAGAAATTTATGATTTAGAACTTTTATATTGATGATCAATTTTAATTGATTTTAATCTTAAATTTCAGATTTTTTTAACCTTTTTAAAAAAATTAAAAAATATTTTTAGATAATTATCACATTAAAATAAAAAATAATTTATATAAAAATATAAAAATATTTAATATTAATAATTAAAATCCAAATTATACAATTTATAAATTTGAAAAATTTAAAAAGAAATAAATCTGATAAGAAAAGATCAATTAATCAATTTTTAACTTAATAAATGAAAGATAATTTAGTCTAAAAAGTTGTTAATCCTAACTTTTGGGTTTTTAGAATTAAAAGTCTGCAAAATGAATTTTTGAGATTGAAAAATATATTCATGAATTTTTTGGATATAAAAATTTATTTTAGAGGGGTTTTCAATAATTTTTCCTAAACTTTATTTTCTATAAATTCTTGTTTCCAATTTAAAATGTTCCAAGTTCTGAAGTGTTAATTAATTCTCATTTTGTTAAGTTATTAAATAACAATATTATTTTATATCTATAAATATAAAATAATATAATTTGTATATTTATTGATTGCACGTATAACTCAAAATCACACTCACATATGTGTACAAACACACACGCGGGCGTGCACACATAGGTGTGCGTGTATGTATGTATGTATATATATATATATATGTATGTGTGTGTATTGTAACATATATGTATGTGTGTGTGTGTATTGTAGGCACTTACGTCATGAATAGCGTTCCTTAGTGCTCTTATTTGGCTCCAGGAAGCTGTCTCCTCACCTACAAAATAAATGTCATTTTCAATTGTTAGCAACAAGTTGAATTTATGATTCAATGAATGAAATCGAAATAAGAAGATTAAGATAAAGAAAATCATCTTTACTAAACAATGATAGTTTAAAATTAAAATTTTTTAAAAAAGTAAAAATCTCTCCTTAATTATTTATACCAAAATACAGGTATGTAGGTGCCTCTCCTACGGGATAGAAGTATAACAAATAACAAACGAAACAAACTCACCGTCCTCATTATTGTCCAAGAAACATTTTCGGAACATGGAGGAGTTGTAAGAGAACCATTATAACGGTAATATTGGACGCCTGGCACTCCGATAAGAGACGGATCAACATCTATTAAATCAATTCCTTCGGTATCAACAAATTGGAGATATGGTGAAAGCTGTAAAAGAGGAAAACTGATTAGTACTTTTGTTATTATTGTTAGATTGGAGAAAATCCAGTACAAACTTGTATTATTGAATAACATATTTATAGAGATACATTTACTTAGTAAACAAAAAATCCTAACTATAAACAAGGAAAAAATAAATACAAGTTAACATAAAGAAACCTGAATTAACATAAACACTAGCAAGAATAAAAAGGTATTATATTATCTAACAATTATAGGATCCAAGAGCAAAATTAAATACTTAAATATGTCGCGTATTCAATCATATAATCATCGAAGATTGACAAAAAATAAATCTGTCAAGAGTTATTTTAAGCAATTGGCGAAAATGCTTGTCTATTGAAATAAGGTTATTACGTGTTAATCCAATTTTGCTTGAACTTAATTCTCTTTTAAAGTCCAATTTTATAATTAGTTAAGTATTCCAGTCCACATCCAAACATGATTATAAAATCAGTTAAGTATTCCAGTCCAGTCCACATCCAAATAATAAATACAGAAATGGGGAGCTTACTTGAATATCATGCCCCCTATTTCTGATCGAAGCTGGAGCTGCCGTATAATTTGTAATCAATCCTCCTAGGCTAGGTGAAATCGTCACTCTATAATCAACAATATTAATTGGAGACTGCATAATTCCAGTTTCACATAGTGTCCAATTAGGGTTTAGATTTCCCCAATTTTGTGGTCCATCAGGAGCTCCCCAAACATAGGAAAATGTAGATTGATCCTCTGTTATAATACCAAAATCAATTAGCTATATTATAAAATAAATTTCGAAAAAATGAAAATAACCCTTTAATTTTCATTTTTCATCCTCCAACTAAGTTACAACTATATATTAGTATAGTAAATTTTTCCAATAAGTTCGTTAAATCAATCATCATAACAATTTGATCAAATATAGTTAACTTGACTAGGCAGCAATTATTGTCAGAGCTACTTCCTTTACTTAATACAAAAAAAAAAAAAACGATAATTTTACTAATATATTAAAGTTAATGGAGGACCAAGAGTAAATAAATACGAGGAAAGATTTATGTATCTTACCTACTTCGAGTCCATTAGCATTCACCGGACGATAAAAGGAGAATTGAACAAAATGAGAGTGAAATTATTGCTCTTGAGAGCCATGAAGCTATTAAGGTAAGGAGGGAAAAGATATATTTGATGTGATCAAATTGAAACTAAACACAAATATATATATTGCACGAAAAGATAATGGGGAGATTCCAAGTCCTTATTTACTTGTTATTTTAGTGTTATATATCCGACAGATACCAAATATCAACATATATTTACATGATTTTTATGTCAAAATTGGATTTTTCCATGGTGAAACGGGAGTACTGCTTATTGTGTCTATCACACTGAAATATACTGTGCATGAATCCCATACACATTTGTGTGAAAAAAATAGACACAATAATATACTTTTAAATAACACTCCCGATATATCTTAGAATTAACTTTCAAAATTGTATCAATCCAATTTCCTGGTGATTGCATGTGAGAATGACATTCAACACTGTTTTTGAGAAAAATAAACATGTGCATGTATCGCTTTACAACTTTCGAGTATCTTGTTTTTTTATAATTGTTGTGTTAGGTACAACAACTAATACCATGATGTCCTTTTCCTTTATCTTGTGGTTGAAAAAAAAAATCTATGTTTCTTCTTGGTATTTAATGACTTATTTTTGGACTTGAATTTTCGGTGAAGAAAAAGAAAATAATTAAAAAAAAAAGTGATAAATCATTGAAATTAATTAATAAAATAACTTTTAGTATTCTTTGACAGAAATTCAAGAACTAACCAAAAAAAAAAAAAAAGGCAGCAATCTCAGGTGAAGTATTGGTTAAGTTGCACATGAGAAAAAAACTAACTAATCAACCTAGCTACTTGATATAAATCAGATCGAGATCGATTATTAAAAGTTCATTTGAACTTAATTTATTAAGAGGGAGGTGTAAGGAGGGCTTTAAAAAAAAATTAATTTTGTTCAAAAAGGAAATATAAGTTCTTTGCATTCCGAGGTGTAATGCATCATACTTAGAAATTCCAATAAATGAGAGTCGATTGAGCAATATTTTTTTGAAATGAGATATTTTAGAAGATGCGCTTATAAGTTCTCAAAATAAGATTTTAGAGCTTGAAAATTTCTTAAAAATAAACTAGGGGATTTGAGTTTACCTCTTATAATTTTAACTTGTCTCTTAAATTTGATCATGTTAATTGCAAAAGTTACTCACATTTTATAAGCTAGCTCCATAATTTCATTATTGTCCAAACATTCAAGAATTTGTTTTTAAACTAAAATTCAACATAAAATAAGTTTTAAAAACATCTTTTAAAATTTTAGAATCTATTGGACGCGATACCTATTTTTGAATTCACTGAATATAATTTTCAGTTGAGCATTTAAATTATGATTTAAAAATAAATTTTTATTATTACACTTAAATTTCTAATCAACTTTTTATAAATTATTTCTTTTTGTTTCTACTTTTCCCATGTGGGACGAGTCGCCGGGCTTCACAAGAATTTGTAAAATATTCTCAAAAAGTTTAGCCATGCCCAAACATTCCCTAGCTATTTGTGGGGATTAATATTATTTTTTTCCAACTTGCTAAAGTAAGATTCGATAGACAACTTACAAGTTGCTGAAAAAGATATTTAATAATCTTTTCAATTCTCGTGTACTCCACTTCGGGTTAATTTATGCATCTGTCTAATAATTCGTAATTAATTATCTTACCAATGGCAGCCACCACCTCAAGGTTGGTTCAAAATTATTACACACTTTTTTTCTTGATGGCAACACGACGTCAGCCCTTGTTTGTGGAGAATATCACCATGACCGTATCCTTTTTTGCCACACCTCTAAATGTTTTTTCCCCATGGAGCCAACTAATAATAAAGGGGTGATTCTAGGTCAGATTGAGTCTAATGATTCAAGTGTATATTCAATATTTATCTATCTCACTGAAAGAACTGTCAATACATTAAATTTAATATAGCTATTTAGAAACTTTGTTAACTATTTTGTTTTTTTTTTCTCGAATAAGAGTTTGATTTTCTTTCGAATGAGAGTTTCGTCTCTCTTGAATCAGAGTGTGATCTTTTGCACAAAAGTTTTATTGTGCTTCTTTGTTAGTTCTTAAAATTTGTTATTTTGAAAAAAACTTGATATTAGGTGTTTCAATTGTTATTACTATATCGTTAGAGAGAGTCTGAACTGTATTATTTTTGACGTTGTAAATATTTTGTTGAATGAAATAAAATGACCACTAATCCCTAAAAAAAAAAAAAAAGTTAAAAACTTCAAACGGTTTGAATTTCCTTTAATAAGTTGAGCTTGTACTTTTTACCAATTAAAAATTAATTTTTAGCTCTTCATATAATTGGGCTAATCACATATTGGGCTAGGACATGAAGCAAAGTTAGTTTTGGACTGTTGAACAAGGCCTTATTAGTAATGGATTTACCTACATTGGGCTATTGAAATCATTTCAAACTTTAGAAACCCATCCAAGTCTCGGCGTCAAAAAGTCGAGTAAGAAATTGTTCGAGTTTGTTCGGATCATGTTAGTTGAGCATGAAAGAGACACAAGATTTCCTATTACAAAATGGTGTTGTATTTTTTGTTGTATTTATTCTATACATGACAAGTGTATAAATTTTTTTTCTTAAATATATAAGTGATTTGAATTTTCTATACTTGTCATGTATAGAGGTGAATGCAATAAGAGATGCAACACTATTTGTAATAGAAGATCCAAATTTATACATATTTTATTATTATTTTTATTGAGTCAAGTACAAGTAAAACTTCAAATCTCATAAATAAAAAAATGCATTCAAATATATTTGTCATTGCTTAACATTTGGTACAATGCAAAGAGTGAATCTTCTATTTAAAGAGAATGTTTGATCGGAATTGTGCCTTGTTACTGGTTGATGCGTTGTTTTATTGTGGATTTGTGATTTTTGAGGGGTTTTGCCTCGATATATTCTTGCGTTCGAATTTCCTTTTGTTAGGAATTAAGGCTTTCAATAGTGAAACAACAACGGAAAAATATAAGAAACGAAGGGAAAACAAAATCAATAAAGAAGACAAAGAGTTTTTCTGGTGGAAACCCAATCAAGGGAAAAAACCACCTCCAACTAGATCTTTTATTTCTACTCTAAAAGTGATTCAATGTTTAAAAGAGTGAGTTCTAATATTTATAGAGTTACAAGAGTCAAACCCTAATCTAAGTAGGAAACTAATCCTAACATACTAGGGAATACATCCCAAACAATTAGGAAACAATTTCATACAAGACTCAAAATTATGTCAAAATCCGCCAAAATAGGAAAAAATTGTCGAAAAAATGCACTGCCAGCGCGCTGCTCGTGCCCAGGCGCCATACAGTGGCGCCTGGGTTCCACCCTACTGTCTGGGGTGCTTGGGCGCCACGTTCCGTGGCCGCACTCCTCAGTTTCAATTTTTCGACTTTTTTTATCCTTTTGCTATCCTGGTCAACCTCGATCATTCTTGGCTCTATTTTGGCTCCTCTTCTTGACTTATTTTGATTCGATTCCACTAAACCCATCAATCTCCCACTTGGAGACTAATCAAAATAATCCAAAGTCAAACTTAAACCCAAAAAACCTTTCCACTTCTCCTAAGTGAAAAGACCCGCTCTATAACATCTCCAAACTCTATGGAGATCAATCGAGACATTTTCATGCCCCATCAATTCGTCCCCCACTTTATTAGCTCTCTCTTCTTTTCCAACCTGTACAATGTTCCCTTTCTTGAACCACTTGCCACTACTCTATTCTTTTTGGTGATCACCCAAGATCCGCCACTGAATACCGTGGTATATCCCTCTCGGTCTAACTGACCCACGGATATAAGGTTCCTCCTAAGACAAAATTTCATTGTCAGATCGGGGCTTGATCAATAGACATGCACCTTTAGGGTTGTTCTTTTTCTTTTTCTTTTTTAGGTTTGGTTATTTCATGTGGAAAACTCTACGTTTTGTCACTGCTTAGTATTTGGTACAATGCAAGGAGTGAATCTTCTGTTTAAAGAGAATGTTTGATCGGAACCGTGCCTTGTCACTGGTTGACGTGTTCTTTTATTGTGGATAGGTGTTTTTTGTTGAGTATTCCACAATAATTAAATGATATATTTGATATGTCATGCATGACATATGACATATGAATTATGTCATGCATGACATATGTTGTTTAAACCAATTTGTATTCTTCAACCAATAGGAAAGGACTTGGACGGTGGAATGAAGGCTATAAATAGCAGCCTTCTCTTGTCATTTGAAGTATCCCAAACCGAGAGAAAAACATAGAGAGCAAAGTGTGTGTAGTGTAGTATATACTAGGGAAAGTGTAGTGTATACTAGGGAAAGCAATTTGTGGTAGATACAAATCGTACTACACGGGAAACACTTGTGGAGTTTTTCTTTCGGGGCAATACAAAGGGGGGTTGAGAGTAGTGTTCTATATAACTTTGAGAGTGGTTGTACAAGAGTGATTTTCTTGAGTTTGTCTATAAACTCAAGTGTGTATTTTTTGTACCGGTAAATTTCTCTCATAGTGGAAGAACGGAAACTCTCGTGGACGTAGGCGGATTTTGCCGAACCACGTAAATCTTGTGTGCATTATAATTATATTCTTCAGGTATTATTTTGTCATCAACTTGTTGGTGGGACTTGCCGAATCTTAATAAGTTAAATCTCGGGCCCAAAACTTCCGCTACGCCCAACAAGTGGTATCAGAGCCATTTGGTTAAGGGTTGATAAATCGAGATTTATTTATTAAGATGGAGGGCACGTCGAGGCCAAATACGTTTTCGGTGCAACAATTTGATGGCAAAGGGAATTTCACTCTTTGGCAAAGAAGGGTGAAAGACCTCCTAATTCAACATGGCTTGGCATTGGTGTTGAAGGGAGAGGAGTCGAAACCGAAGGATATGGAAAGTGCACGGTGGAAAGATTTGGAATTGCGCTATGTTAGCACAATTCGACTTTGTATTGCGGACAACATTATCAATAATGTTGTGGATGATGATTCTGAAGATTCGGCACCAAAGTTGTGGGCAAAGTTGGAGAATTTGTATCTCGGGAAATCTTTGTCTACGAAACTGCATCTAAAGCGGCAGCTCTATAGGCTCAAGATGCTGGAGAGTGATAGTCTGATGGATCACATGAACCAGTTTAACGGACTGGTGGACCAACTTCGTAAAGTTGGGGTTAAAGTCGAGGAAGAAGATAAAGCCCTTTTACTTCTTACCTCGCTCCTGGATTCATATGATAGTCTAGTGATGACGTTGCTATACGGGAAAGATACACTAGACTTGGAGTATGTGAGTGCGTCACTTTTGTCTCACGAAAAACAAAGGAAGGCAAACCAAGACGTGGGACATGAGTCAGCGCTGGTTACTCGGGGCATGAATCGGTACGGGAGGATATCTGGTGGTGAATCTGCGAGTAGCAGGTCAGATTCAAAGGCCAGGGGGAAGGGCAGAAGGTGCTACCATTGCCACGAGGAAGACCATTATAAAAGGAATTGTCCTAATAGAGCGAGGGACAATGTTAGTCATAATGGTGGTGGTGGTGATGCTGTAGTGGCATACGATGGAGATGTCTTCACAGTCTCTACTCGTATGGATACTTTGTCTCGGGATGAATGGATTTTAGATTCTGGATGTGTAATGCATGTATGCTCCAGGAAATATTATTTTGATTCGCTCCAAGAAAAGAGGGCAGATACTTTGTCCTTGGGTGATGTTTCTACTTGTAGAGTCATGGGTATGGGAGTGGTGAAAATCAAAATGTTTGATGGAGTAGATCGTACTTGGGGTGGTGTGGCATATGTCCCAAAGATGCGAAGGAATTTAATTTCCATGAGCCAATTGGACACCGAGGGCTGTGAGTATTGATAGGGTGTGAATTTACATATTTTAGAGCCTCATATTTATTGGATTTGTATTGGTTTATGCATGATTTATACCACATTTGAGTTTAATTTGTGTGCTTATCGAGTAAAGGTGGAAAATCACTACAATAGAGGAATAACGCGCGCAAATACAGAATTTATGTATATTTTGATGTCGAATTTAAGGAAGTTTCCTTCAACAAAGTTGTAGATCTCTTTGTTAGCTTCACCTGGCAACTTGAATCATCCACATCGGAGATCCGTGGAGAAAGTTATAAAGGAAACACGATTGCTGCGCTGAAAACCAAGAAAACGGTTCAGGCTTTCGGCTTACCACGCCCAAGCGCCCTTCCAACCATGCCCAGACGCATCTGACATCCAGTTCCGAGGATTTGCTTCGCACTCCCGCGCCTAGGCGCCATCATATCCACGCCTGGGCGCGGATTTCGTAACACTTGCCACGGTTGAGCGCACAATTTGTACACTTAGAGACCGAATTGGACAAAGTTTCCTTCAACAAAGTTGTAGCTCTATGTCTTAGCTACACGTGGGAACTTGAATCATCCAAATCGGAAGTCTGTGTAAAGAGTTATGAAGGAAATACGATTGCTGCGCAGAAAAACAAGAAAACTACCCAGACTTCGCAAAACCGCGCCTAGGCGCCAAAATACCCACGCCTGGGCGCCGCGTCGTCCGGAATTTGATTACTTTTAGCCAAAAGTTCAGCATCTTTTGTAGGGAAGAATGTTTAAAGCCAAAATGTTAGCACATGTGTTGAGGGGGTGTCATAAGTGTGTTTCTTGGTAGATTTACTTTATGGAATTTTATACTACACACTTTAGAGTAATGGAGGACACAAGAGAGGAACAACACATGGGAGGAAGAAGAATATACACCTATAAAGACAATCATCTCTTGCATTCTTATGAAGGAAATGAGAGAGGGTGGCAGCCCCTAATCTGATTTCACCATCATTCATCACCATTCTTCATCAAAAAAAAGAGGGGACGAAGGGACCGATCCATTAGAGAGAAAGGAGAGGGAGAAGGATTCTTGGATTCATTATCATCATTGGAGAAAGAATATTCACTTGGAGTTCTATCATCATTTACTTGGAGGGAGTTTTTATAGTCTTTTCATTTTCATTCATGTCTTTGAATATGTGTATTTACTCATTATTGTTTTTCATATTATCTATTATGAACTAATTTCATAAGACTAAGGCCATGTAAGGTCAAATTGAAATATATGCTTATAATAGATGATTGTTGAGGTTATACTTATATTGTTATGTGATGTGAATTGTGTTTTTGTCTATCTTGCATATACTTGATCACTATATGTTAGAATCTTATGCCTAGGTTAATATTTCGGGAGAAAATTGACTTAGGGTGCAAGAAATTCACATCATGACCCGCAACTAATGAGGAATTGCCCTAGACATAGGTAAAGATTCCCGGGTGAAGTCGTTCGATTCAAATCGAGTGAACTCTAGTACATTAATGCATGTTTAGTGGTTAGATTTCCGGATAGGGATATTTGAGAAATCACGATCTAAGTATAGGAGTTTATACGCGAGACATCGGTTATTCTCTACCTTAGGAGTTTTCACCATAACAATATAAGTGTAATCCTTCAACAAGAACCTCTATAAGTATATTTGATCAATTTGGACCTAGCATGTGCCTTAGTCTCTCTTTACATATTTGTTTAAAATCATTTCTGCAACCTTGTTCTTATTGTACGCATTTTACATTCAATTTACTTTAATTGTATTTGTTCTTTATCGTTATAAAATCTTGAACTAGAATTCAAGTCCTTGTGGTTCGACAATCCGGACTTCTCATCCACTTTTATTACTACACACGACTAGTGCACTTGCTACAATAGCACGTTAGCTTTTAGCGTGTCATGATGTGAATTAATGATGTGGCACTGGAAATTGCTAATGTGGCCGCCAAGTGGGCAATAAATTAATGACGTGCCCGGCCATGTGTCACTTTTGTGGATTAAAATACAATTTAACACAAATATTGATGGCTAATCGAATTGAAACTCTGCGGCAAGCCTTCTCATTTTTCATCCACCCTATTATCTCTCTCTACTTCATCTTCTTCACCAAAACACTCACACATTCACACACACACACACATATACATATACAGGCAAACACACATACACACACACATATATATATAAACACACGCACACACACACACACATATGCACGCACGCGCACACACACGTACACACATAAATAAATATATATATATATATATATAACATATGTGTACATATGTATATATATTATAATTATATAGTAATATTACATATATATATAAATAAATAAAAATAAAATAATTATTGTTCATCGTCTTCCCCAGGAAGACGATGAACAGTATATATATATATATAGATATATACACACACATACACTAAGAGGGAAAAACATTATGAATAGTAATTATATACATATATATATAGATATAAATAAGAAAAAAAATTTAAAAATTATTGTTCGTCGTCTTCCCAAGGGGCGATGAACAGTAATATATATATATATACACACACACACACACAAGCGTATTCAAAGGACAATTGAATTTATTTATTTTTTGATTTTTTTTAAGTTTATTTATAATGTCAGCAAGAAAATTCCCAAATTAAAAAAAAATTCGGCGAAGTTACAGGTCACATACCTGTCACATGGGAATTTTCGGCGCCACATCAGCAATTTTCAGCGATATGTACTGAAATTGCCATTTTTTTACCAATAGTGTACCGAAATTGCTACCCCCCATATTAATGTACCAAAAAAATGTGCAGGTCATATTACTGTACCAAAAATATAATTTTTTCTCGCTACAACTGGTAAAATATCGATATCTCTATCATATATATGCATGATAAAACTGCGGGGTTGATCCTGAATTGGGAAAATCTGAAAAAAATTTACTACACCGTTTTCGCTGCGTTTTTCGTATATTTTTCCCAACATCTAGTTATTTCCTTATTTTATCTCTCTTATTGTAATCTCTATATAAATCTTTTTTAGTCATCAATAATATTCAAAGAGAATTATACCTTAACATGGTATCCGCCTAAACCTAAAATTCTGTCTCATCTTGGAATTTTGTGCCTATCTCTCGCCAGTTACACATCTCCGTGTTTTCTTCCTCACGGTATTTTATTCATTATTTATCTCTTATCTTGTACTTTTTCATTAATTATTTTTTATTTGTGTTTCAATAGCTTTCCCTCCCAATGCCTCTTGAATCCACCTTGGTCACCACGGCCACCGCATCCAATCCACCTAAAATTCCCTCAATTCACCCCACCCTCACTACTGGTAGTGTTATTCATCTTTTGGTTTTAAATTAAATGATAATGATTCCAATTATAAACTATGGCGAGACATGTTTGTGGACCTCTGTCGTAGTTATTCCATTTTTGACCATCTCACAGGAAAATCGAAACCCATTGAAAATCCCGATGATCAATAGTTTACTTTAGATTTTACTATAAAACGTCGGTTTACTCTATTGTTGACATCAAACTTCTTAAAAATACTGATTTAGAGTATGCCACAGCTCATGATCTTTGATTTGCAATAGAAGCAAATTTCGCAATAATAAACCATCATGTTCCTTACAAATCATTGAACGTTTTCGTAATTTTCAAAAAGGCTCCCCATCCATCACTTAATATCGTCAAGAGATGAAATTTCTTGTCGATAATCTCAAGGATCTGGATAGTCCTGTTTCTGATCAAGCCTTTTTGTTACAATTATTACAAGGGCTTCCGGAATTCTACCTCCCCCTAGTTACTGTCATCATTATACCTTAATAAACACAAGGGAGTGATCAACCATTTTTAATTACACAGGGGGTAATGTGCCTCTTTTCAAAAACAAATGGGTTAATATGTCTCTTACCCTACCAAGATATATATACAAGACAACCCACTGTTTGCAATTAGTTAACTTGTATTACTTAACTTTTTAAATTTATTATTTTTGAAGTTTCAATTTTGTATACAATTGTTTGTGTTGATTCATTAATAATTTATCGAACGATCATCTTTTCAGAAGTCTTATTCAAGTATAAAATACATATACGTCAAAATATATAACAAAAAAGTTGATATTCAGTCCAACGCACAGTGTACGTTTATAGTAACTTTAGAGATTCACGTTACATATTAACTAGAATATGCAAGTGTTTATTATTATTCTAAAAATGGATGCAATAAAACACCGTTATCCTCGATGAACCAACAATACATATGCTTTTCCCAAGAAACGATTTTTTTTTTTTGTTGTTGTCCGCTATATATAACTACATTTCTGAAACTAAGCTTGTTGGTTGGTACAAGTACACAGTTCTTCTCCTTGGCTGAATTGGCCTCGCATTTCCTGCAGCGCCCTGGAATGGAATAAATGAACTTTTGAGTGAGAAGTAGACAACCATCTCAACGGTGTATGTTGATTAGTTAATTATGAAGAATCTATTTAATATATTTAAAAGCCACTATGAATAATATTAAAGACACAACAATTAGGCTGCGTAAAAATTTATCATATTAGTATGCAAGTTGATATTTTTCAACAAGAAAGCATCGTTCTTTTTGTTAGTGTGCTACTTCATACATAAACATTAGCACTATGATTCCTACATTGTAAAGTAACTAGAATGTTTATGTTGGTGTAAATTATAGGAAAAATTACTTAAAACCCCCTAAAATAAACTTTTGTATGCAAAAAACTTATAAAAATATGTTTCAATCCAAAAAGCCCATGCCACCAACTTTTCATCCCAAAACCCCCAAAATGTAGGGTCAATAAATTTATGGACTTAATCACCCTCAGGCTTCTAGATTAAAAATTAATCAATTGTAGTTTCGTATAGAAATTTAGTGATTTAGAAATTTTATATTGATAATCAATATTTATTGATTTTAATCTTAAATTTCAGATTTTTATCTTTTTAAAAAATTTAAAAAATATTTTTAGATAATTACTATATTAAAATAAAAACAAATTATATAAAATATCTAAAATATTTAATATTAATAATCAAAATCAAAATTATACAATTTATAAATTTGAAAAATTTAAAAAGAAAAAAATCTGATAAGAAAAGATCAATTAATCAATTTTTAACTTAATAAATGAAGGGTAATTTAGTCTAAAAAGTTGATAATCCTAACTTTTGGGTTTGTTAATCCTAACTTTTGAGTTTTTTGGAATTAAAAGTAGTCTTAGATTTTTGAGATTGAAAAATATATTCATGAATTTTTTGGATATAAAAATTTATTTTAGGGGGTTATCAATACTTTTTCCTAACTTTATTTTCTATACATTCTTGTTTCAAATTTAAGATGTTCCAAGTTCTTAATTGTTAATTCTCATTTTGGTAAGTTGTTAAATAACACTATTATTTTATATCTATAAATATAAAATAATATATTCTTTATATTAATTGATTGCACGTATAACTCAAAATTACACTCACATGTGTACAAACACACACGCGAGCGTGCACACACAGGTGTGCGTGAATATATATATATATATATATATATATATATATGTGTGTGTGTGTGTGTGTGTGTGTGTATTGTAGGCACTTACGTCATGAATAGCATTCCTTAGTGCTCTTATTTGGCTCCAGGAAGCTGTCCTCACCTACAAAATAAATGTCATTTTCAATTGTTAGCAACAAGTTGAAATAATATAGGTCAAATACCCGCCCATTTTGAATTTATGATTCAACGAATGAAAGCGAAATAAGAAGATTAAGATAAAGAAAATCATTTTAACTAAACAATTGATAGTTTATAATTAAAATTTTAAAAAAAGTAAAAATCTCTCCTTAATTATTTATACCAAAATACAGGTATGTAGGTGCCTCTCCTACGGGATATATAGAAGTATAACAAATAACAAACGAAACAAACTCACCGTCCTCATTACTGTCCAAGAAACATTTTCGGAACATGGAGGAGTTGTAAGAGAACCATTATAACGGTAATATTGGACGCCTGGAACTCTGATAAGAGACGGATCAACATCTATTAAATCAATTCCTTCGGTATCAACAAATTGGAGATATGGTGAAAGCTGTAAAAGAGGAAAATAGATTAGTACTTTTGTTATTATTGTTAGATTGGAGAAAATCCGGTACAAACTTGTATTATTGAGTAACATATTTATAGAGATACATCTACTTAGTAAACAAAAAATCCTAACTATAAACAAGGAAAAGATAAATACAAGTTAACATAAAGAAACCTGAATTAACATAAACACTAGCAAGAATGAAAAGGTATTATATTATCTAACAATTATAGGATCCAAGAGCAAAATTAAATACTTAAATATGTCGCGTATTCAATCATATAATCATCGAAGATTGACAAAAATAAATCTGTCACGAGTTATTTTAAGCAATTGACGAAAATGTTTGTCTATTGAAATAAGGTTATTACGTGTTAATCCAATTTTGCTTGAACTTAATTCTCTTTTAAAGTCCAATTTTATAATTAGTTAAGTATTCCAATCCACATCCAAACATGATTATAAAAGCTTACATGAGATTGAGTTCAGATTTCGTCTTATCTGATTTAGATTCAAATACAATAAATTACTAAATTATAGTATAATTTATATTTATCACATTGATAATGGATTTTAAAGAATTAGGACTATAAAAGTAACTTATTTCTATAAAGTCTCATATAGACGTTCTAATTAAATTTTTATCCAAGATATTTTCACTATATATTGACTGATTAATTATTGAAGTTGCAAATATTTAAACTTTCTCCCGGGAAGTTCTGTTAATAAACAATGAGAATTTTGCTTTTTTATTCTTTTTGTTTTTTACAAAAAAGAAAAAGAAAAGTCTTTTTATTTGACATGTATCCTTTCCACAAAAAAATCCAATTTGAATTTTTCACCTTTTTTTGTTTTATATTATGCATCATGTTGTTAAAAGAATCTTGAGTTTTGTACTATTAATCGAATAGAAAAACAAATATGTACTTCGTTGTATTCGTCTTTTAATTACTTTTAATCAGTGGCTCATGCCATATACTAGTGTATGTGTATATATATACAGTGATATATATGAGCAAGGCTACTCACATATCTAAGGAAAGGATCTGGTGCTCCTAATCTGAATAGGATTCCGATGACAGCAATATTTCCTTGAGCGTTAGTATGAACAAGATGCAATTCCATTCTAAATCTGCATAGACAACTTAAGTAAGTTTTCGTTAACAATTAATTAAGCACATCCCTTTGTTTTGAAACACAAAATTATATATAAATGTTTTATGTGAATCAATAAACAAATTGTATGTATATCTAAAGAGTTTGTCTATTTAATTAGGGTGCATTTTGAGTTTGCGGTATTAGGTGGGATGACAACGAAGTGAATATGATATTTTGTTTATACATGAATAGGATTTAATTTGTTTATACTATGTTCTACTCGTTTTGTTCAAGAAAAATACTAAACTCATTAGTTTGACATAAGATTTCAAATTATATGATGTTGACATCCCACAACTACCAAAAATAAAAATAAAAAGAACATCCCACATTATTTTAATTTATATATATATATATATATATGTATATATATATATTGATAATTAAACACCAAGTGATCAATATCAAATGCTATATTAATATTATGTGAAAGGAGTGTGAACCTTTCATAATTCAATGTATGTTCGGAAGGAGTATGCCAATGACACTGCTGTAAATTATACGCATCGTTGTTTATTACAATGCCTCCTGCATCTCCTGTCCATCGCACCTGGAAAAAAAATTGCGTTTAAATCCAATAGTTCATACGAGGACATTCTACGTAGGTGTTAGAAGAGTTTAGTCCAAAGCTCGATAAATCACACTTTTCATTATATACGTATGTCATTGTTCAATTATGATCTCAACTTTTAAGAATTCTCGCATTGCATTTCATAAATTTCAATAAAAATTTCATGTTTTGTCTCAACTGTAATTTTTATAAAAATTTTAACACTCGCATGCACATCACACGTACACTATGTGTGATTGTTAGTCACAGTGTTTGAAGGCGAAAAAAAGCCCTTGGATTGTTATATTTTATTTTAAGCGGGAAATTGGCGTAAAGGAAGGGAGTGAGGAATCAAACTATCGGACTCTTCTTTCTTGAGTAAAAAAGAAAAAAAAATCATATTAAAACTTACCAAGAGGCCTATAAATCTGATTTTGATAAGCAAGTCCGCTCCCTCTTTTAATTTCCACCAATTATCTCACGTAAAAGTGAGATTTAACACTCCAGGGCCTTTTTTTTTTTTAGTTTGGATTCTCTATTTCAAATGCGTTGCATCTCATATTTCATTTACTTTTATGCATGTCACTTGTATAAATCTTAGCAATGAGAATTATACACTATTGAAAAGCGTATAACAAATTAAATAGGAGATGAGACACAGTTGAGAAACAAAGCATTCAATGTGCTTTTTTTATCGAAACACTGTCACTAATTAACGACCACACATGCTGCATGCACTTGCATGCGATACTTTGAAGCTTATATGTTGAAATAAGAAATATTTCTAAAGATTAAGACCAAAATTGAAGAGAGGCATATTTATAAAACAAAAATTACAATTTGTGTTGATCATCATATTTTTATGAGGTAAACATGCAACAATAAACAATATATCTTAATTTAGTGTGTGTATATATATATATATATCTTCAACCATAATTGAATCATAAATATCTATTCTTCCGATATATGTTCTACTTAATTGTTAAAATAATAAATATAGAAATGGAGAGCTTACTTGAATATCATGCCCCCTATTTCTGATCGAAGCTGGAGCTGCCGTATAATTTGTAATCAATCCTCCTAGGCTAGGTGAAATCGTCACTCTATAATCAACAATATTAATTGGAGACTGCATAATTCCAGTTTCACATAGTGTCCAATTAGGGTTTAGATTTCCCCAATTTTGTGGTCCATCAGGAGCTCCCCAAACATAGGAAAATGTAGATTGATCCTCTGTTATAATACCAAAATCAATATAATTAGCTATATTATAAACTGAATTTCGAAAAAATGAAAATAACCCTTTAATTTTCATCCTCCAACAAAGTTACAACTATATATTAGTATAGTAATATTTTTCCAATAAGTTCGTTAAATCAATCATCATAACAATTTGATCAAATATAGTTAACTTGACTAGTCAGCAATTATTGTCAGACCTACTTCCTTTACTTAATACAAAAAAAAAAAATACGAGAATTTTACTAATATATTAAAGTTAATGGAGGATACCAAGAGTAAATAAATTCGAGGAAAGATTTATATATCTTACCTACTTCGAGTCCATTAGCATTCACCGTGACAACAAGTGATGATAAAAGGAGACAATTGAACAAAATGAGAGTGAAATTATTGCTCTTGAGAGCCATGAAGCTACTAAGGTAAGGAGGGAAAAGATATATTTGATGTGATCAAATTGAAACTAAACACACATATATATATTGCACGAAAAGATAATGGGGAGATTCCAAATCCTTATTTACTTGTTATTTTAGTGTTATATATTTGACAGATACCAAATATCAACATATATTTACATGATTTCTATGTCAAAATTGGGTTTTTCTATGGTGAAACGGGAGTAACGTTCCTTATGCCTATCTCTTTCACCCACTGAGATATATTGTGTGTGGACCTCACACACAATTATATGAAAAAAATAGATACAATGATATACCTTAAAGTAACACTCTCGATGTGTCTTATCGATGTGTCATAGAATTATCCGTCAAAATTGTATCTATCCAATTTCCTGGTGATTGCATGTGAGAGTGACATTCAACACTGTTTTTGAGAAAAATAAACATGTGCATGTATCGCTTTACAAATTTCGAGTATCTTGTTTTTTTTATAATTGTTGTGTTAGGTACAACAACTAATACCATGATGTCCTTTTCCTTTATCTTGTGGATGAAAAAAAAAATCTATGTTTCTTCTTGGTATTTAATGACTTATTTTTGGACTTGAATTTTCGGTGAAGAAAAAGAAAATTACTAAAATAAGTGATAAATCATTGAAATTAATTAATAAAATAACTTTTAGTATTCTTTAACCGAAATTCAAGAACTAACAACCAAAAAAAAAAAAGCAGCAATTTCAGGTGAAGTATCGGTTGAGTTGCACATGAGAAAAAAACTAACTAATCAACCTACTTGATCGATTATTAAAAGTTCATTTGAACTTAATTTATTAAGAGGGAGGTGTAAGGAAGGCTTTAAATTTTTTTTTAAATTTTGTTCAAAAAGGAAATATAAGTTCTTTGCATTCCGAGGTGTAATGCATCATACTTAGAAATTCCAATAACTGAGAGGTCGATTGAGCAATATTTTTTTGAAATGAGATATTTTAGAAGATGCGCTTATAAGTTCTCAAAATAAGATTTTAGAGCTTGAAAATTTCTTAAAAATAAACTAGCGGATTTGAGTTTACCTCTTATAATTTTAACTTGTCTCTTAAATTTGATCATGTTAATTGCAAAAGTTACTAATATTTTATAAGCTAGCTCCATAATTTCATTATTGTCCAAACATTCAAGAATTTATTTTTAAACTAAAATTCAACATAAAATAAGTTTTAAAAACATCTTTTAAAATTTTAGAATCTATTGGACGCGATACCTGTTTTTGAATTCACTGAATATAATTTTCAGTTGAGCATTTAAATTATGATTTAAAAATAAATTTTTATTATTACACTTGAATTTCTAATCAACTTTTTATAAATTATTTCTTTTTGTTTCTACTTTTCCCATGTGGGACGAGTCGCCGGGCTTCACAAGAATTTGTAAAATATTCTCAAAAAGTTTAGCCATGCCCAAACATTCCCTAGCTATTTGTGGGGATTAATATTATTTTTTTCCAACTTGCTAAAGTAAGATTCGATAGACAACTTACAAGTTGCTGAAAAAGATATTTAATAATCTTTTCAATTCTCGTGTACTCCACTTCGGGTTAATTTATGCATCTGTCTAATAATTCGTAATTAATTATCTTACCAATGGCACCAGGCCCACCACCTCAAGGTTGGTTCAAAATTATTACAGACACATTTTTTTCTTGATGGCAACACAACGTCAGCCCTGTTTGTCGAGAATATCACCATAACCGTATCCTTTTTTGCCACACCTCTAAATGTTTTCCCCATGACGAGCCAACTGAAAGGGTGATTTTATGTCGGATCGAGTTTAATGGTTCGAGTGTATATTCAGTGTTTATCTTTCTCATTGGGAAGACGGTCGATACATTAAATTTTATATAGCTATTTAGAAACTTTGTTAACTATTTTGTTTTCTCTCGAAGAAGAAGAGTTTGCGTTTCTCTCGAATGAAAGTTTCGTCTCTCTTGAATCAGAGTGTGGTATTTTACACAAAAATTTTCTTGTGCTTGTTTGTTAGTTCTTAAAATTTGTTATTTTGAAAAAACTTGACATTAGGTGTTTCAATTGTTATTTCTATATCGTTAGATATAGTCTTAGTTGTATTTTTTTTGACATTATAAATATTTTATTGAATGAAATAAAATGACCACTAATCCCTAAAAAAAAAAAAGTTAAAAACTTCAAACGGTTTGAATTTCCTTTAATAAGTTGAGCTTGTACTTTTCAACAATTAAAAATTAATTTTTAGCTCTTTATATAATTGGGCTAATCACCTATTGGGCTAGGACATGAAACAAAGTTAGTTTTGGACTGTCGAACAAGGCCTTATAAGTAATGGATTTACCTACATATGGGCTATTGAAATCATTTCAAACTTTAGAAGCCCATCCAATTCTCAGCGTCAAAAAGTCAGAGTAAGAAATTGTTCGAGTTTATTCGGATCATGTTAGTTGAGCATGAAACAGACACAAGATTCCCTATTACAAAATGGTATTGTATCTCCTATTGTATTTATTTTATACATGACAAGTATATATATAAGTGATTTGAATTTTGTATACTTATCATGTATAGAGGTGAATGCAATAGGGGATGCAACATCATCTGTAATAGAGGATCCGAATTGCATGAACGATTCTTTTTATACATATTTTATTATTTTATTTTATCGAGTCAAGTACAAGTAAAACTTCAGATCTCATAAATAAAAAGAATGCATTCAAATATATTTGACATTTGCTTAACATTTGGTACAATGCAAAGAGTGAATCTTCTATTTAAAGAGAATGTTTGATCGGATTCGTGCCTTGTTACTGGTTGATGCATTGTTTTATTGTGGATTTGTGATTTTTGAGGGGTTTTGCCTCGATATATTCTTGCGTTCGAATTTCCTTTTGTTAGGAATCAAAGCTTTCAATAGTGAAACAACAATGGGAAAATATAAGAAACGAAGGGAAAACAAAAGCAATAAAGAAGACAAAAAAAATTTCTGGTGGAAATTCAATCAAGGAAAAAAACCACCTCCAACTAGATTTTCTATTTCAACTCTCAAAGTGATTCAATGTTTACAAGAGTGAGTTCTAATGTTTATAGAGTTACAAGAGTCAAACTCTAATCTAAGTAGGGAAACTAATCCTAACATACTAGGGAATACATCCCAAACAATTAGGAAATAATTCCATTCAAGATAGGACTCAAAACTATGTCAAAATCCGCCAAAATAGGAAAAACTGTCGAAAAAACGCACTACCAGCGCGCTGCCCGCGCCCAGGCGCCATACAGTGGCGCCACCCTACTGTCTGGGGCGCCTGGGTGCCACGTTCCGTGGCTGCACTCCTCGGCTTCAATTTTTCGACTCTTTTTTATCCTTTTGCGATCCCGGACAACCTCGATCCTTCTTGGCTCTATTTTGGCTCCTCTTCGTGACCTTATTTTGTTCCGACTCCACCAAACCCATCAATCTCCCACTTGCAGACTGATCAAAATAACCCAAACTCAAACTTGAACCCAAAAAACCTTTCCACTTATCCTAAGTGAAAAGACCCGATCTAGTTGGCACATCTCCAAACTCAATGGAGATCAATCGAGGCATTTCCATGCCCCATCAATTAGTCCGGTTCAAGTGACCCTCACTTGATTGTCTCTCTCTTCTTTTCCAACATGTACAATGTTTCCTTTCTCGAATCACTTGCCACTACTCAATTCTCTTTGGTGATCACCCAAGATCCACCACTGAATACCGTGGTATATCCCTCTCGGTCTAACTGACCCACGAATATAAGGTTCTTCCTAAGACCCGGAACATGTCTCACCTCACTCAACTTGAGTCTCACTCCATTGGCATCCTCGATGTCAACATCACCCTTACCTACTATGTTCAAGGTTTCGTCTCCTCCTAGACAAACCTTTCCAAACTCACCGAAACATAGTTGGCCAATATTCTTTCTGTTGGGTTTCGTGAAAAATAACATAAACGCAGCGGAAGGATTTCAAAAATTATTATTTTAAAAATCCAAAATTGAATTCAATGATCGCATATTCAAATTGCACGATAAACTTAACGAATAAAACTTACTCGTTAGAACGAAGTCGTTGGAGAATCTTTCTTCTTCCTCCAATTCGAAACCTTAAAGCTTCTAAATCTCCAATCCTTTGATTTGATCTTCAAAACTTGAACTTGATCCGAACAACGAAAATACGTCGTCTCTAAATTGTCACGCACGGATCAACAAACGAAAAATTCCCACTTCTTCTCTAAAGGGGGCGACGACTAGGGTTATTAGAGAGGGGAGGAATCTTTTCTTCTTTCTTTCTAGGAGAGTTATGAGAGTTGTCTTCTTGTTCAAAGTCAAAGAGTCCTTATATACCTTATGACTTATTGAACAAGTCAAAACAAAAGAGCCCTAAATTAGGGCATCACTTGGACGCCACTTTGAGGCCTAATTTGCGTCCACTTGGACGCTTATTTAGCCCCCGTGATTTGTTTTGTTTTTAATTAATTCTTTATTTAATTAATAATTTATTAAATCCAATAAATAAATTAAATAATCTAATTAATTAGATAAATTAATTCATTAATATATTTCCCTAGGAAATTAATTAATAATTAATCTTATCCTTATAGTTAATTATTTCATCTAATGAATAATTAATTATTTAATTTATCCAATAAATTAAAACTCCTAGAAGAAAAATAGAAATTCCTTTTTCATTTTTCTTTATCAATTCTTTAGCATGACTCTTTAGGTTCGTTTTGTTTGGCAATGAGAGGAAACCAAAGGAAGTGGGTACCACCTAGCCATTCACGTGGCCCACTTCGTAACCCAAACGAAAATGAATGAATAGGATCATTCCGCAACCTTCCAATCTTAAATACCGTATAAGTATAAACCATTTGTTCGTGTACCCCAGTCAAGTAAGAGTCATGGCTATGTCAAACTTACTGAACTTGACCATATATATTAATTATAATAATACGAGATCATTGAGATCGATTTAGTGCCTTGCACAATCGTCTCTTTTTGTTTTGACCAAAAACTTTGATCTCTATTTATTTATAATCACATAGGGCACTTTCTCACTCATTTATGAGAGAACAAATCCCATTTAGATATCAGCTAAGACTACCATTTGTCCATCAAGCCACATTTTGAGGTCGACCCCACCAATGGGTGAATTGGGTCTAACTACTCTAATCAAATACTTGACGTCACAAATGCATCTTCAGCATGATGTTTCAGGTCAAAGGTTCACTTACACCTATTACGCATAATCAGTTCTGTCATTGACAGTCACAGAGTGAAAACTCATGTGACAGAGCCGATGCGAGTCGTGTTCGAGCATATCAGTTCCACTGATGTGCCTACAATCTTAATCTCCTACCATCCCATGATACTAGACAGGCACTCCCATGTCAGAGATAAGATTTGTACAAGTGTTCTAAGTCTTTATTTGTCCATTAAAGACTTCACTTTACTTGCGAACTTGTTTTAGTAACCAAGATCGATCTCTCTAGTGCCACTCTTCCTATCCCATAGGAAGTAGAGGGATCGCACTGAAAACATGGACAAAACGTTTTATACTACTTATAGATGCAGATAAGATTTAAGTGAAAACTAAATAATGCCTTTATTTATAATATCCAAATAAGTTAATTACAAGATAATGCCCTATCATTCTATCCTCTATGGCATCTGAGGGCATAATCCTAACAATTTCCTCCGATGTAGAGTGATAGGGTGCACCTGAGTCCAAAATCCAAGTATCCTTTGGATCCTCGGTACAACAAACCAAAGCATCACCATGATCATCCGTCATGGTATTCACGGATCTGTCATCTTGCTTCTTTCTTCCTATCGGCTCCTTGCACTTATTTTAGTAGTGCCCGTATTTCCCGCAATTAAAGCATTCTACTTTCTCCTTGCGTTTTCCCCGGTGACTATTTTGACTGTTTCTTCCACCGACACTTAAGGCTCTTATCATAATTTCCCCAGATTCTTTCCTACGAATATCCTCGCTCAGAATCATATCCCGGATTTCTTGAAGCTTTAGAGTCTTATCCCCGGAAGAACTACTCACGGCAGTCACAATTGCACTCCAACTATCAGGCAAGGATGAAAGTAGGATCAAAGTTTGGATCTCATCATTGAACGTGATTTCTATCGAACTCAACTGAGTCAAAATCACATTGAATTCGTTGATGTGATCCGTCATAGATCCACCTTCACCCATCCTCAAATTAAATAATCTACGCATCAAATATACCTTTTTCGAGGTGGATGGCTTCTCGTACGTATTTGATAGCGCCTCCATCAGACCCACTGTAGTCTTCTCTTTGATGATGTTGAAAGCAACATTCCTCGCCAGCATCAACCGAACCACACCCAGAGCTTGGCGATCTAGTCACGCCCAATCTTCATACATCATCTTCACCGGCTTCTTTTTCGTCAATGGTTCGTGTAGCTTTTTCTAATACAAATAATCCTCTATCTGCATCTTCCAAAAACCAAAATCCCTACCATCAAACCTATCTATCTTAATTTTTCCCTCATCACCAGCCATAGCTCCCACTCGACAAAAAATCTCAAAGCTAATCTAAGCTCTATTGTTTACCCTTAAATCTAGTTCTAAGACGTCTCCTAAAACTTAAACCCTAGGCTCTTGATACCAGTTGTTAGGAATCAAGGCTTTCAATGGTGAAACAACAACGGAAAAATATAAGAAACAAAGGGAAAACAAAATCAATAAAGAAGACAAAGAATTTTTCTGGTGAAAACCCAATCAAGGGAAAAAATCACCTCCAACTAGATCTTTTATTTCAACTCTCAAAGTGATTCAATGTTTACAAGAGTGAGTTCTAATATTTATAGAGTTACAAGAGTCAAACCCTAATCTAAGTAGGGAAACTAATCCTAACATACTAGGGAATACATCCCAAACAATTAGGAAATAATTCCATACAAGATAAGACTCAAACTATGTCGAAATCCGCCAAAATAGGAAAAACCGTCGAAAAAAGGCGTTGCCAGCGCGCTGCCCGCGCCTAGGCGCCATACAGTGGCGCCTGGGCGCCACCCTACTGTTTGGGGCGCCACCTTACTATTTGGGGCGCCTGGGCGCCACGTTACGTGGCTGCACGACTTCAATTTTTCGACTCCTTTTTATCTTTTTGCGATCCCGGTCAACCTCGACCCTTCTTAACTCTATTTTGGCTTATTTCCTTGACCTTATTTTGATCCGACTCCACCAAACCCATCACCTTTGTGCATTATGTCTCGTAGATGTTTGTTTTCATTCTTGTGAAGGATAGTATATGTTAAAATGACGGTGAAGTATTTTACTTTATTATGAGATGGTAATATGTAACACCCTAGTTTACCCTATCGATGATTTTATACGATTCTATTGTCTTCATAGACTAAATTGAATTAGGTGATCCAGAAGTGGTCTACGCGATCTTTTAGATGTTATTTGGCATTAGAATTAGTTGATAGAGACTTTCGTGATTTGGGGCAAAGAAAAGATTCTTCAAAACTTTGAGGATTATAGTGAAATTTTCTTTATAAAAAAAAGAACCAATATGAAATTTTAGTGGATGTATATTAATAGATTATATGTTGTAGGATTGAATTGGAAGATGGATATCAATTCTAGTGGACCGAACTGTACATTTTAAAAATGTTTGCGGTCGATTTGTAAAATCAAAAAGATACAAGGACCAAATTGCAAATTCTGAGAAAAGGTTGTTGTTGGACGATAAGATGCATGATTAGAATCAGATTAGGAGCTTACACCTCCTGCTTGCCTAAGAGCTACTTGGGTTGATAGGAATTCTCCACACCTCATCACGACCTCTTCATCTCATATTTGCACCTCAACCCCTTGATGCTTTTATTTTCCAACACATCACACATACCCTGAATATAGAGACCTTCCCCACGTCTTAACTTCATCATTGGAGTGATCAATTTGGTAAAAAAAAAATAACGCAGAAACATACAAGGCACCTCCCCCAACCTTAAAAGAAAAGGAAAATGCAGCTTGCGCAGTGTTGGTATAACTCCGATTTGAATGGTCAAATGATATCCAAATTAAGTGTCATTGGTCTTAATTTGTTCCTAAGAGATAGAGGAAGACTATGGTATTTTGGTTTCTGCCCAGCAGTTGGAGCTGCTCGAACCATTTGTTAAACCGAGAGTCTTCTGCATAGAGACTGAATTTTCTACTAGGAGAGTTTTTTTGTTTTTGTTTTTGTTTTTTTGCTAGCTTTGAATTGGAACTTGATTCCTTCACCTATATCAGCAATAGGTAACGATTTCTCACACCATTCGTGAGCTCTTAATATTAGATATTTTTGATTTGTTGTCTTGGTAGTTAGATTCTTGCATACAAGTTATGTGTAAGGTGTTCTAGATTTCCAGTTTCTGAAGTTGCTTAAAGGGCTATGTTTATGTGACCAAATGAGTGAATTTATTTATGTTGAATTTTCGAAAGAGCTATTGTAATGCATGTAGCCTACCTGAAAAAATTTGAAAAGATTTAAGTTGTTTTGAATTTTATAAAATTCTTGCAATAAAGCTACCAGTCAGGGTGACTGGATTTCGAAAAGTCTCTATTTTAAGCTTCTTTTCCATGACTCTTACTTGATCGGGATAAGAAAATGAAGAGTTTGAATTCACACTGTATTTACAATAGGAAAGGTAAACAATGATCTACTCATTTCATCTTATTTGGGATACGATGTGGGCCACTTAATTGGCTAGATGTTACCCACATTCAATGGAATCCTCTCATTGCCAAATATAGATGAACTTAAAGAGTCACGTTTAAAAAGTAAAAATCGAACGAAATTATGGTGTATTTCTTGTAACAATATTTTAAGTTTTGGATACTTAAAATTAATTAAATAAAATTAATTATTTGGAGAAATAAGTTAATTCATTTATGATTTAATTAATATATTATTTTTTGGAGAAATAAAATTAATTAAATATCCAATCTATTTATGCTTTAGTTCTATTGTTTATAAACTTGAAAAAATTAGTTACATAGGATACTTTTTCTTTTTTGCATATTTAGTCTCTATTAAAAGATGGATGGAAACTGTTAATTAGTCTATTGCACATGATCAATAATAAATTTAACGGCGCGTACATTACGCGGACATGATTCCGTCTAATTTTTAACGGATGAGATCAACTTGCAAAAAAATGCATCCTACGGGACTAACTTGCAAATTTATAAATAACAGGACTAAAATTGCAAAAGTCCCTTTCCTCCGGACTATATTGCAATTGTCCCTATCTAGGATTTAGAAATTAATTTGCATTTAAATTTAAAGATTCAATTCCTAATTTCGGATCTAAGAAAGAATATAAAAACTAGAGAATATTTCAAATAACGTGTATATATATTAATATATACATATATATAGTATGAATCAAATACATCCCTATACTTTAGGTAAGATATAAGACTCAATCTAGACCATTTAAACCATTTGATCCCAAGATCCATAATTAAAGCCAGTATTTTGGTTTTAATCTTTAATTTAATGATAATAGGGGCATTTTAGTCAATAGGTCTAACAACCCCATGAATTTAGCTCAATTCTGTCGGTTATACTGTATTCTGTGTGCATGAAATTCGAGATGCCATTGACGCCTCTGTACTTCATCATTAACAGTGTGTTGTTTGTATCTAAGAAATCTGAATAATTTATTCACTGATATTATGGATTTTAACTTAATTTGTCTTCAGAGTAGGCTTTGCAGAAGGTGTATGGATGGTAGGAATAATAGATGAAATTCGGATGCCCGTGTCCGAGTTTGAAAGATACCCAATATTAGTTGAAGAAGGTGGATGATGATGAGTTGGAGGAGGTGAATGATGAATCGCAGGAGATATCACAAGAAGATGCTTGGACTGTAATCAGTTCGTATTTTCGAGGATAAAGGTTTGGTTAGGCAGCAATTAGATTCTTTCGATGAGTTTATTCAGAATACAATTCAGTTCGTAAAATATTTACATTATTCATCAACAAACTCAATTAATCATCAAGCTCGATTCATCATCATCGTCAATTAGTGACATCACAATTAGTGATTTTAAACCATCATACAGTAGCTTATAAACCATTATACAGTAAATACAACGGTGATATACAGTGTGTGATTAGTGACATACAATTAGTGATTTCAAACCATTATACAGTATCTTATAAACAACTATACAGTATGTTACAACCCATTATACAGTGTGTGTTTATTCATCATACAACTACAATCTTATAAACCATTATATAGTATGTTATAACACATTATACAGTATCTTATAACACATTATAATAGTGTGTGTTTATACATTCTGGGAGTATTTTTCGACCTCATATTTGCTAAAAAAATCGAATATATTGCTTCTATAATGTGATTGAGTGTGATTTTACTTCAATTGATGTAAAATTGATGCAAAATGGAAGCAAAACTGATGCAAAAGCTTGATTTGCATGATATCTGACATATTTGTTGGTCATATTTGCTTGACACATTTTGCATAAAGGTAAAAGTCTCATCAGAAAATAGCAGGAAATACAAGAATGGATTTCTGTTAACCAAAAGAAAATGCGAAAATTCTTGTTGGTTGTAATCTTCCCAGAATTGCAAAACCCCATAGAAATTCTTCGACAATTGAAAAATCTCAAAAGCGTCGATAACACGACCCTAATTTCTGTGAAGAAAAAGATCAATGCAAAAGCTTCACCTTATTTGCGTGAGTTAATTTTGGAAACAAATTTTGTGGGGGAGATTTTGTGCGTTTCAATTTGAGAGATTTTAGAAAGATGCTGTATAATGATATTTTTTTTACTATTATACCCCTGATTCAATTGGAATCAATTTTCCACCTATTTTTTGCTTCTTTTTTGGATTGTTGGATTTAATGGATCCAATGGTGTAGATTGGGTCTTATATCTTATCTAATATAGGGTGTGTATTAGATCTTGACCCTATATATATATATATATATAGACATTTGAATAATTTCATATGTAAGTCCCATTTTTATAAGTTAATACCCCTATTATTTATGTACTATGCCAAATTGTACTTGGTGCAACATTTAGGGCTTAATTGGATGGCACATCCATTTCGGAGAATTTTTTTTCATGACAAAAGTGAGAAAAAAGATTTTTAGGGATAAGAAATGTTGTGTTAGAAATGTGGTTGGATGAGTTTTTTTTAGAGAAAAATATGTAATGATTATGGTTGATGTGATATGTTTTTTATTGTGAAAGTTTGTTTATATTAATGTTTAAATATAATTTTTCATAAACATATCTTAGTCAAATTCATCGATTTAGTCATCAAAAAATAGGCAAAATGGATCTTATTTTGCTCGTTACGTTATTTTACATTAAAATATGTAATTAATTTGATTTTCGGTGTTGAATAATAGCCGGACCAAACCCTTTTAATCGATGAATAAACTGTCAAATCATGAATAGTAAAAATGTATTTTTTTTCCAAGAATTTTTCATAGAAACTTTGAGATTTTTATTCAAAAAAATTCTCATGATATGCCAACCAAACGTATTTTGGGAGAAAAAATGTTTGAAAAATATTTTTTTGGAGATGGAGTGTCCATCCAATTAAAGCCGTTTAGGGGTTGAGCGGGTCGGGCCAGATGGGCTTTTCGCTATGTAAGCCCAAGAATGTTAGTCTTAAACGTCAACGGTTAGAATTTCATGTCCAAACAAAGGGAATAATATCTATGAAAACCACAAAATAACATTAAATTTGAGCTTGCATTTGCGTCCACCGTACCACTAAAAAATAATTTTTAGCTCTTCATGTGTTTTTTGTTATTGTTGAACAATTAATAATAAGGTATGTATATAATTGGGTTACTCACCTATTGGGCATAGAAAGAAATTAGTTTTGGGCTGAAGAAGATGGCCTTATACTTATAAGTAACTAAATTACCTACAGGGGCTGTTGAACTCATTTCAAACCTAAGAGGCCCATCAAGATCTGTAGAAAAATCTAGTCAAACCCAATAAAAGATTATTTGAGCTTATTGAAATTTAATCGAACTTGAAAAATTAATTTTAATCATATCGTATCATTCTTTTGTTGATTTTATTGAGTCGAGTACAAGTCGACTTCCAAATTTTATAAAATCAAAAAAAAACACCCAACGTATGTTTGTTAACTTCAATGAACCCAGCTCAAATAAATTTTTAGTATTGAACTCGAATTAAGTAACTAGTAGTTTGATTATTTTTTTCTAGTTATTACGTTCTAGTAAATTTCATGTCGGATTCAAAACTAGACATCAAACATGTAACTATTGGCCAGATAATCACAAGCATGAAGAACAATAACACACACTAGCATCATCGAAATAATTCATAAACTCAAAGAATCATAGCAAAGCAAAAACATAATCGGGTCTTCACGTGGCCTTAGTTTTTAGAAAATCAGTTCATAATGACTATGTAAAACTTGCAAATCAACCTAGAAAACGGCCCTTTTAAACAAAAGTAAAAGTGAAGAAAATGAAAGAAATAAACTCCCAACAGTTATGCCTGTTTTATCTTTTCAAGCCTTCGTCTCGAGTTCCTTCATTGAATCATTGTTCTTGATATGTTATTCATGTTCTTGGATGTGCAAGAGAGGATTTTCTTGTATTCTTAGGTGAAAAATCGTCCTTGATATATTAATGGACTGTCATATATATCTCTTTTAGGTTTGAAGGCAAGAGCCCAAGAAAAATAAAAATTTCCAAAAATTTCCGACCCGCTATGGTGCTCTGATTTTGTATTATGGCTTTGCCTACTGCGACCCTAATATGTGAGCGTTGAGGTGCTCTGGGTGCATCATTATTGTTTGTCTTTGCTTCTCTTTTGGTTCGAAAATGCCATTTCGTTACCTAGAGGTCAAAAGTGAAATTTAAGATTATATGAATTCTTGCCCTTTTGTTACCCATCACTCGGTGTTGTGACTTGTGCTAGGTTTTGGACAACAATCTCTTGTTCATTTGTTATGTATTCATGCATTTTCCAATTAGTTTTAACTCCTTCTTGGAACTTCCTGTAGAAATCCAATACATGTTTGTAGCCAATGATTATACCATCATTGTGGATGATCTTTATATTCTTTCTGTTGGGATTTTGTGAAGTCTGATCAAAATGGGTGAAAAATAAGTCAAGATAGGTCGGGGTTGACTGGGGTCGCGAAAGGAGTCGAAAAAGAGATTCGGAGCAGCAGCACGAGTGGAGATGGGGTTGGGCCACCAAGAAGTGGCGCTCTGGCATCGGGTGGTCGAGACTTGACAGCTCACGCTGGAGCGAGCGGTTTTGCTAGCCCAGCGTGAGCAAGTTTGCTGAAGGCGTGTTTTCAACGGGATTTCCAAGACTTTGGCGGATTTTAGCATGATTCTTAGTCCTAATTTGATTGGAATTATTTCCTAATTGTTTGGGATTCATTCCTTAGTATGTTAGGCTTTTCCCCCTAGTTCAATTAGGGTTTTGACATCACTTAGTATATAAATATGAGAACTCTTCTTGTAAATCGATTGATGTACTCAGTTTCATTTTGAGAAATAAAGATGTAGATCTAGATTAGCTCGTGGATGTAGGCAATTATGTCAAACCACGTTAAATCCTCGTGTTGTCATTCTTTTATGCTTCTAGTTTATAGTTTTTCTTGATTATTTTTTTCATACTCTGATGCCTACCATCCCTAACGTACACTTTCCGGTAACTCTTTAATAGACGTCTCCGGCTGTGCCTCGAGACCGATTGCCTACCTGATACTTGTGCTCCCTAGGAGTGAAGAAGTACCAATCGCCAGATGGAGCCATGGGGCTGGTAAGGGCACCCGTCCCCCCTCAACTTTGAAAAAAAAATGCCCTTGAAATTTTTATATTTAAACTTCTGCCCCTAAAATTTGAAAATATCAAATTTACCCTGTTTTTCGTATTCGTCCCCCGAACTCGAAATTCTGGCTCTGTCCCTACCAATCGTGGTCTCCAACTTTTCCAAATAGTGGATGCATCTTTAAAAGTAAGTTAATTGTGCAATATTATCATATGCAAATTAATTAAAGGGCACTTATTTAATTAAAAGAACTCAAATTTAAGAAGAAAATGAAATAAATGAAAAGTAATTGTATTGAGTTGGCCGTTGTTGTCCAACTTAGTATCGATGGCTTAAGACGGGAGTGTTAGAGTGGTATAAACCCCGTAGGGAACTTTGTATTACTCATGACAAATATATAAATACAAGAGACTTGGAGATAAAGAAAACCCTATGCTAGATAAAAGGAAAGAGATACAAAAAGATACACAAATATACAAAATATATTTAATACTCTCCCGCAGTCGAAACGGGAGATTCTCAAACTGTGAGACTGGTACGAAATTCCAAGAACATAGCAGAGGACAATCCTTTTGTGAATATATCTGCAAATTGGTGAGCTGAAGGCACGTGTAACATACGTATTTCACCAAGAGCAACCCGTTCCCGTACAAAGTGAATATCTATTTCAATATGTTTAGTGCGTTGATGCTGTACAGGGTTTGAGGACATATAAATAGAACTAATATTGTCACAATAAACAATTGTAGCTTGAGACAGAGGACAAAGTAATTCAAAGAGAAGATTGTGTAGCCAAGATGCCTCGGCGACGGCATTGGCAACGCCACGATATTCGGCTTCAGCACTAGACCTAGAGACGACATGCTGGCGTTTAGAAGACCAAGAAATAAGATTATCGCCGAGGAAGACACAGTAACCAGACGTAGAACGACGCGTGTCTGGACAGCCAGCCCAGTCGGCATCAGAGTAAGCAATAAGATGAGACGTAGAGGAAGGACGAAGATGAAGACCATGAGTGAGAGTTCCCTTAAGATAGCGAAGAATGCGTTTGAGAGCATGCATATGAGGTTCACGAGGATCATGCATAAAAAGGCAAATTTGTTGAACAACATAGGCGATGTCAGGACGAGTGATGGTAAGATATTGTAAAGCACCGGCGAGGCTACGGTAGAAGGTGGCGTCGGGAACGGGTGAGCCAGAGGAGGAGAGTTTGGAACGAGTATCAACAGGAGTCATGCATGGATTGCAAGAAGACATATTAGCACGATCAAGAATTTCACTAGCAAATTTGGACTGAGAAAGGATGAGACCGGAAGGAGAACGAGAGACAGATATACCGAGGAAGTAAAGTAAAGAACCTAAGTCAGTCATGGCGAATTCGGAAGAGAACAGACGAGTAAGATTTTGGAGAAGAGAAGTGGAGGAAGCAGTGAGGATGATATCATCGACGTATAAAAGAAGATAAGCAGTATTAGGACCACGATTTAGAATGAAAAGTGAAGTGTCGGCTTTAGTACTAACGAAACCTAGAGATGAGAGATAGGAATCGAAGCGGTGATACCAAGCACGGGGGGCTTGTTTGAGACCATACAGAGCTTTCTTGAGGTGACAGACATGGTGAGGAAAAGAAGAATTAACATAGCCAGGGGGTTGTTTCATGAAAACTACTTCATTGAGGTTGTCGTGGAGAAAGGCATTTTTTACATCGAGTTGATGAATAGGCCAAGAGCGAGAGAGAGCTAGACTAAGGACAGTGTGGATGATGGCAAGTTTAATGACTGGACTAAAAGTTTCGTCGTAGTCGAGACCGGGCTATTGAGAAAAACCTTGAGCTACTAGACGAGCCTTATATCGTTCGAGAGTGCCGTCGGAGCGGAATTTATGATGAAAAATCCATTTGGAGCTGACAATATTAGCATTGGGAGGACAAGGAATGAGATCCCAAGTACCATTTGTGTGAAGTGCGGAGAGCTCAGCGTCCATTGCAGATTTCCAAAACGGACATTGGAGAGCTTGAGCATGAGAACGAGGAAGGGGAGAGAGAGAGGTAGAAACTGAGAGGTTGAGAATTTGGCGAGGACGAACTATTCCTGCTTTGGATCGGGTGATCATGGGGTGTTGAGTAGTGGCGGGTTGGGTGGTGGCCGGTGCAGGAGAGGCTGGATTAGGAGCATAAGGTTCATGATGAACCGGGTCTAGTGCAGGAGGAGGAGCAGGTGGACCGGGAGTAAGCGTATGCTGGATAAGAGTGGGAGAATCATCATCGGGAAAGAGAGAAGAATATTCCGAAGAAGGAGGAGATTCATGGAAGGATGAGTATGGGAAAATTGATTCGTCAAAGATGACGTGACGAGAGAGAATTATTTTATTGGACGATAAGTCGAGGCAACGATAGCCACGATGGTTGTAAGGGTACCCTAAGAAGATGCAGGCAGCGGATCTAGTGGCAAGTTTGTGGGGAGAAGTGACGGATAAATTTGGGTAGCAGAGACATCCGAACACACGGAGATGGGAGTAAGTTGGAAAAGTGTTGTAAAGGAGTTCAAACGGTGTACGATAAGATAAAGTAGTAGTGGGAAGAAGGTTAAGAAGATGAGAGGCCATGTGTAGTGCTTCGACCCAAAAAGATGAGGGGAGGTGAGCTTGGAAAAGAAGAGTGCGAATAACATTATTAATTGTGCGAAATGTGCGTTCGGCTTTACCATTTTGTTGGGAAGTGTGAGGACAAGAGAAACGAAATTGAATTCCATTTTGATTAAAAAAATTGTGAAAATTATGATTATCAAATTCACGTCCATGATCACATTGAAAAGCTTGAATATTAGAATTAAATTGATTTTTGACGTATGTATGAAAGTTAGTGAAAATATTAAACACCTCGGATTTATGTCTAATTGGAAACACCCATAAAAAATGAGAAAAATCATCTAAAAAAAATAAGATAATACCGAAAACCATTAGAGCTAACGACAGGAGATGTCCATAAATCGGAATGAATAAGTTCAAAAACAGATGAAGTACGAGTACTAGAGTTCGTAAAAAAAAGACGACGGTGCTTGCCTAATTGACAAGCATGATAAAGAGACGTAATATTATTTTGACACGTAATAAAATTCCTAGAAGCTAAAAACTTAAAGACAGAATCTCCAGGATGGCCGAGCCGGCGATGCCAGATGAGGGGCGAGAGAGTAGCGAGACAGACGGCGGTGAAAGAGAGGTTGAGATCGGGAGAGATGACTGGATAGAGATCACCATGACTCTCACTGCGAAGGAGGCAATTACCCGTATGAAGATCCTTCACAGAAAAACCAAACGGATCAAATTCAACAGAACAGTTATTATCACGTGTAAATTGACGAACGGAGACGAGATTTTTAACAATAGACGGAGACACCAAGATATTAGTAAGATGTAGAGGAGAATAATTAGAAGGAAGAAAAGTATGACCAGTGTGAGACACAGAAAGTACAACACCATTACCAACCATTATATTTTTAGATAATTCACAAGGTACGAAAAATTTAAGGTTACCTTGATTTGAAGTCATATGTGCACTTACCCCGGAGTCCATGTACCAATTGTCGTCCGGAGGTTGAATCTGCATAGTTGAAAAGAGAGAGGCAAGATCGGTTGGCTGGGCCTGATGAGAAGAAGGGGGCTGTTGCAGTGATGGGCCAGCTGGAGCATAAAAGGGAGGCCCATGTGCGCTGGAATTTGATGGACCAGCGTGTGAATTAAAGGAGCTGGTGGACGCCCAAGTTGAAGGGGCTGAATTTAATAACTGGGCAGGTGGTGGTGGGCCCAATATTCCTTGACCATGAAATGAAACTGGGCCATTGAAGTGGGCCTGCTGAGGTGTAGTGGACGGGTAGTTGGGCAAAGAATTGTAGCCTGTTTGTTGAGGGCTAAAAGAGGAGCCACGAAAGGGGGCCTGCTTGTTGTAATGGCCATAATGTGCATGGCGACCTGAATTTCCATAATTTGCATGGGGATTTCCATAATTTGCATGATTGTTGCCAAAATTTGCATGATTGTTTCCGAAATTTTCATGGCTGTTACCAAAATTTGCATGGCTGCCAGAATTGCCACCACCACGATAGGAACCTCGGCCAGTATTTCGACCTCGACCTCGGCCTCTACCTCTTCCATTATCATTACGGGGGTTGGATTGGGAGTAGAGAAGGACGGATGAATCGGAAGAATTGGAGGGGGTGGGGTTTGAGATTCACGAGATTCGTGAAGAAGGAGACTAGCTATTACGAACCTGAGAGAAATTGGGGAAAGGGGATTTATTTGTGATGACGTCTATAATACTATTGTAGGAGTCGGGAAGATTATTCAGAATTTGAAGGACGAGTTCTTGGTCAGAAATAGGGTTGTCGACATCTTTTAAATTGTCAGCAATACGTTTCATGTCATGACAGAATTCGGAGATAGACAGATTACCCTTTTTGAAATTTTGGAATTTATCTTGGAGTTGTAGGCAACGAGAAGGTTTATTGTTTGTAAAAAATGACTCAAGATTATCCCAGATTTGTTTTGCAGTATTGCCATCGGCACTAACACTATCCAAGAGGCTGGCATCAACAGAGTTGTAAATCCATGTTTTGATTTAATCTGAAATCAAGAGAATACCAGTCCTCATCTTCTTTAGATTTAGGTAACGAAGAACCATTAATATGACTAAGAACTCGATAACTACGACAGATATCCGAAAAAATGGTTTTCCAAAGTTTAAAACGAGGGTCCTCTTCACATAGTTTAAAATTAAAGAGATGATAAACAGTATTGACGGAGTAAGCCGGGTGATTGGTGGCAGGGGTGGTTGTAGGATTTGCTTGGTCGGTCATAATGATAATAGAAGAAGAGAGTAAAAAGACAAGAGAGAAATAAAAAACCGTGATCTTACCGTGAGGAGATGACCGGCGTGAACAAGACCGGCGCTGATGGCAAGACGAACAGAGGAGGCTGTTTGAGTGAGGAGCGGCGCGCCGCGGGGTTGCCGGCGTCGAGAGGGTGGGAGGCGGAAGAGTTGGATCGGTAGGGATAGAGAGAAAACCCTAGTTGGCTGATACTATGTTAGAGTGGTATAAACCCCGTAGGGAACTTTGTATTACTCATGACAAATATATAAATACAAGAGACTTGGAGATAAATAAAACCCTATGCTAGATAAAAGGAGAGAGATACAAAAAGATACACAAATATACAAAATATATTTAACAGGGAGATATGTATCCACAATTTGGTATTGATGGTTTCGAGGAGTATGCATCGAGCCTCCTCCTCCACTAGTTTCTTGATTTTGATCATTTTCATCGTGTAGAATTAATATCAGTGTTCGTCAAGTAATTTACTTGTTAACTACCTTTTTCACGTTGATTACCTTGTTCCTTTTGTTTTTGTAAATTTTAAGCAAAACACACTCATTCAACTGCATCAAAAAAACTAAAAAAATACACATATATATATAATTCAATTAAACACCTTCAAAGAAGCATATAGAGTTCAAAATATTAGAAAAAATAAATTAATTATATTCCTTTTAACAAGTAGCTAGCTAGTAAAATCATAATTTCATAGGTTATAATATGTAATGCATCGATCCGACTAACGAAACAATTTAGAATTTTCCATCTAATTAAAGTGTGTCCAAACACACACTTTACTATGTTAAATTTCTAACACATAACAGCTTGTAGTAAGACTATTGTTTGATCATAATCGTGCCTTGTGACTGGCTGGCTCGTGGTTTTATTGTGTATTTGAGTTATAAGATAGTGTTTTTGAGGGTTTTATTTGAATTAATTCAGCGTATTTAGCTTCATTCTTCAAGAGTCTAATTTTCGCATATTGGGATTATATTGTTGAATGACTTTGTCTAGTCTGAAGTTGCACACCTTGTTTTAAATATATGCTTACTTTACAAAAAGAAAAGAAGAAACTTGTAATTTAGTATGTTTCAGATCATCTCAAATTAGGGCTAATTGCATTTTTCGTCCTGTATCTTTTTCATTTTTGGATTTTACTCTTGTTTTATTTTTTTTCGATTTGCAAAGTCTTCCTGTAACAATCCAATTTTTGGCAATTTTAGTCTAATTTTGACAGGAGCTGACTAATTTGGCCGGAATTTGCTACGTGTGATGCTGACAGGACATAATTGATGTGTTGGTGGCATGCCAAATAGACGCTAACTAGGACAAAATTGATGAGATGACCATCTCATCAACCTAATCAGCGTCCATTTTGGCGGGAAAATTGAGAAATCCTCAATTTTGTGTCCAAGTCAGAACCACGTGTCCGACATGTGGCAAATTCCGGCCAAATTGATCGGCTCCGGTCAAAATCGAACTAAAATTGCCAAAAGTTGGACAGTTATTGGATGACTTTGCAAATCGGAAAATAAAACAGGATTAAAATTCAAAAATGGTAAAGATAACGAACGAAAAATGCAATTAGCACTCTTAAATTATTTGCAAAACTCAAAATACTAATTACGCACTAATATAAACGTATAAATAGATTAATTAGTAACACCTTTCTTTTTGTTACAAAAAGAGGGGGAATCAAAACACACAAAAAAAAAAAAAAAAGATATCTACAATTGTTGGTCAAGGGTTTCGTCAAAGAACTCATTAATAATTTCATTGATAGGGTCTGCCTCTTGATCACCTTCTTGACGTTCATCGCCCTTGCTCCTTTTGTTTTTGTATATTTTGCACAAAACACATTCGTCCAACTGCATCAAATATAAATACACATAATTAATTTATACAGCTCAAGGATGTAGATATAGTTCAAAATATTAGAGAGAAATTAAACAATAATACTTAATTAATTATGTATAACAATGTCTTGGTAAAATCATAATTTCATGTAGAGTTTAAGATCATCAAATATATGGAACTCTTAGTATTAATCATCCTAAAAACTTTTACTTATTGCGTGATTCCATGCAAAAAATTTCAGAATATGAAAAAATCAATAAATTAACAAAAGGATAGCCATAATTTGAAATACCTGATAAGTAGTGTGACTTGTGCTAGGGCTTGAATGATAAAGTTCTTGTTCCTTCGTTAGGTATTCATGCATTTTCCATTCTGTTTTAACTCCTCCTTTGAACTCTCCTTTGTAGAAATCTAACACCTTCTTGTAGCCAATGATAGCATCATTCTTGGTGATCGGAATATTCTTTCCGGTGACTTTCCAATAACCATCTCCCACCGTGCGTCGAGGCCGACTGCCTCTCTGGTACTTGCGCTCCCTAGGAGTGAAGAAGTACCGGTCGCCGTCCTCGACTTTTCCGAATAGTGGATGCATCCCTTAAATGTAAAGTAATATTACAATATTATTGAGATGCAAATTAAAGGAAATTTATTTAATTAAAGAACCCAAATTTAAAATGGAACAAAAAAAATGAAAAATCACACCAGTTATATATCATGTTAATTAAATAAGTGAAAGATTGAGGTTTTGTCCAACTAATACGTAAATTTTATTAATTTATAGGAATTTTGTTCCAACTTATTATGCCCTACAAACATTAATGGAATATCTTTAGACTATATTCAGATCCAACTTAAGAAGTTCTGATGGATTTACACTACTGCCTTATTACTATTCTTATAAGAACCCTAGAACTAATTAAAAATAATTAATTATGTAATTATAATGTAAAGTAATTATATATTGAGACATCACATAATGAATCACTAATTACATTATAAATTATGATAAATCACGAAACTGAGAGCATAAATTAAGAAGATAGACACAAGAATTTACGTAGAAACCTAAATCGGGAAAACCACGGGAGAATAGGCGAAAACTTTATCATATCTGAAAGAGGTACAAAACGGCTGTATAATATATTGGACATACTAAAATCATAATCTGAATAAGTTAGGACTAAAAAACTAATCCAAATAAGACTAGGATTTTAAGACATAATATAACATTATACCATATAAATAAATATATATATTATTGAGATATCACATAACGTTTAATTGTATTCCTTTTTTTATATTTCAAATTATTTATTCAAGAAACCCCAACTTATCGTAGTTCATAAAGAAACCCTATTCATCAAATTTAATTTTCCTGTCCGTATCGCCATGCATGCAATTAGTAATAAGTACGTATATATGTATGATCAGGGTTTCCATAAAAGTTGAAACATTAATGAAAAATAGATTATTGACCGAGAGAATCTTGATTAAAAATTATAAAAAATAGGTGAAACATACATAGTAATATGAAAAATTAGAGTGAACAGAAGAATCTTGATCAGTAATTATAAAAAGAATGAAGTTTAACAAATATAGTATATATATATATATATATATATATATATATATACATTCAAGAAATAGTTAATTACCAATGAGTTCTTGAGGGTTATGATCATAGAGCTTGACATCAAAAATCAGATTCTCTAACCCCAATGGCAAAGCTTCGTTCTTGAGCTTATTCTTCAGGTAAACATCGATTAATTCAACGTCTCTGGGTTGAAACCGAAATCCACAAGGCATATTTTCTACAGAGCATCTCGAACGATGAGTGGATCCATTCATCGGTACAACGGGGTTAAAGCCGTTGTGGATTAGTTGCCGCCACCGCGACTCCATCATAAGGCGGCGATCAGTGCTGTTGAGGTGGCGGAGCTGGTGGTGGTAGGGGTGGTGATGGAAGTTTTGATTAATGTTATTATTATTATTGTTATCCATATGTATATATGATCAAACTAGGGTTTATGGAGGGGGTTTTTGTTTTGTGGAATGTAGAGAATATGTTGGAAATATAGATCGTAGAGTTTAAAATAATCGTGAGTATGGTTTTTGTGTTTGATGTGTTTATGCTTTATATAGATTTAGGATTATATGATTTTCTTCGATAATAATATAATTAACAAATGGATAATGTGTAATCCTCTCCTAAAGAGAATCAACAACGTACCTGTTAAGAAAGACCGCACTTATCTAGAATTTAGCACCAATGTGCAATTGAGTTTAGGGTTATTTTGTGTAATTATAGTCTTCGTTTATTTTTGCACGTAACAGACACCACCTTCTTATAATAAACCTTATCATAATCTCCCCATTTCTTTAGGAAAACTAACTGAATTGATTAATGTCATCAAAAAATATCTTTTAGATTTTCTATTTTGCTCTTCACTCAATCAAATTTTTTCTTTGACCAAAAAATTCCTGAAGGGGTGAACATAATTTTTCAAGATAAAGAGGATGTATGTAATTGTAACTTTCAATATTTAAATAAATAATTTCATAAAAAATCTGTTAACATCTTGATAATGAAGTGCAAGATCTAATTTATGCTAATTTAAAACAATTAAAATAAATCTAACTAAGCAATTAGGGGAATACATCTGTTAAATCTTACTAAATCCAATTAGTATATATATATATATACACACATTACCTTGCTGAACATTTTGATTTGGTTAGATTGATTTACAAATTTACTTTGATTTTCATTTAGACGAACCAGTAAATAATTTTCTTAAAAAAAAAGAAATGAAAAAATCAAAATAAAGAGTCAGATTTTATTTTAAAAAAATTAAAAATACCAATGAAAATTATATAAAAAAATCTGTTTTTGATCCAATATAGTACGATATACAAACCCCAACACTAACTAAATTTAATACCAAGCTTTTAGAAAATGAAAATAAATATCGAGCTTCGGATCATTTATGAGCAATATCACGTTTGACTCACGACAGATAATCGTAGGAATCGATGAATATAAGGTTTTATCATAGAAAAGGGTGTCTGTTATATGCTCCAAATAAACAAGTTGGATTATAATTACACTAAATAAGGAGGGTAATTATTGCAATTAATACTTTTTAAACTATATTTTCTTTCTTCGGGAACAAGGGCAAGATTGACTAACTATTTATAGACAGAAGGGGGTCAATGTAAGGTTTTATTGTAAGAAATGTGTATCTATTATGGAGCAAAATAAATGGGCTGGATTAATGCAATTATACTGAATAAGAAGGGTAGATAATGTGATTAACCCTTAAATTTAAAGATTCAATTTTTTTCCTGCTTTCGGATTTTAGATACAATATAAAAACTAGAACATGTTCCGGATAATATAACCTCTTCATACAATTGGGTTACTCACATATTGGGCTAGGACTGAAACAAAAAATAGTGTTGGACTGGAGAAACAAGGCCATATAAGTAATGGATTTACCTATATGGGCTGTGACCTCATTTCAAACCTTAGCGGCCCATCAGGGTCTCCGCATCAAAAACCTAGTAAAAGTTGTTCGAACTTGTTTGGATTTTAGTCGAGCTTGAAAAATTATTTTTACATGTATTTTTTATTTTATTTTATTGAGTCGAGCACAAATCAAATTTTAGATCTTATTAATTAGAAAATACATTCAAGATCTATCTGTTATTTTTAGTAAACCTAATTCAAACGAATTTTTAGTATTCAACTCGAATTAAGTGACGAATAATTTGCTTAATTTTTCAAACCTACTTTGTATGTCCCTCTCATTTGTCATATATATATTATCAAATAGGAAAATTAAAATATTGAAATTTCAATATACACGTGAAAAAAAATGATTCAATATACACTAAGTTAAGTCATGTAGTTCAAGCAACTCGGTGGCAGCCATCAAATGCCCTCATTGTTATTACAATATGATGCACGGATCCTCAAAATGATCTCGTGCGATAATATATCCTTATTGAATCCGTATCTGCTATAGATACTTCCGGATATTGTGTTCTTGATATTTTTGAAGTGTCCCAAAATAAATAGAACAAAATTTGAAGTATCCGACACTCCTTGAGTATCAGGCAAAGTATATTTTTTATATTATACAATACTTTTTGAGCTAAAATAGGAAAAAAGATAGTATTTTTGATCTTTTGTTAAAAATTAAAATTTATGAGTTAAACAAATAAAAAATAAATCTAAGAACAAGACAAAATTTTATTTATATAATGAATATATTGAATAAAATTTATTTTTAAATATTATACATGCATACACATAAACATTTCATCAACGTATTGTATCCTAAAATTTTGAAATTCGTAGTATTTCTTATCCATGCCATATCATATCTATATTCTCGTATCCGTATCCAGGTATCACTGTTATTACATCATCCTTAATTTGATAAATTAGATAATATATTATAATGAATTTAAGCAGAAGGGAAATGTTGCAACAGTTTAGGGTAGAGGTGTTCTAACGATATATTTTTTTAGTGTGTGTATCTAGACTGCGGTAAATACAATTGGATTATATATACCGACGACTTTCAATAAAAAGAATACTTTGTGGCGGTTAAGTTCTATTTATCGAGATAGCCACTGCAAATTTCATCGGGACGAGAAAAGAAAAAAAAGCATCTACATCGAACGATCTCGATCGTCCACCTAACAAATTGCCCAACCTTAAATAAGAAGTTGTGAGTATCAGTAAATGTTGCACCCTTGTCCCTCCTATTCAGTTGCCTTTCCTACAGGGCATTCCTTCTGCAATTCTTAAATACACTTTGTCCTATTACTTTTCTCATAACAGATCAAATGGAAGATTGTGTGACTGTAACGGCACTATCTTGGACTCTTCTGTGCCTTATAGATAAATGGAGCTTTCACAATCATTCTATGAATGTATAAATTAATATATATATATATATATTTAAATAGCATTTATCTATATGAAAATGCATTTCGCCACACAAAATGCTTGTAATTCTATTTTTATATGTTTCATATGAGAATTTTAACATTTGGCCGTCTGGTATTAACCTTTGGAGAACCTCACATCAAATATTATTTAACGAAGCAAAATTGAAGAGCACAAAACCATATAAACCTCAGATTGAAATACCATATTTCTAACATGGGATCCAAGGCATGTACCATGCAACTAGCAAATTCCAAGCTTAGAAGTTTCGTAACCACGAATTTTTGACAGTTTCATCCCTATCTTAAAAATTCTAACTTCGTCACTAATTTTATGAGTTGATATATTAAACAAATTGAACTATGCAAGATGATGCCTGGTATCAAAGAATTGAAGCTCAAATTCATTATAAGTTTGTCGAGTATTTTCCTAGAAAATCTATTATATACTTAGACTATTTTTTGGAGGTCAAGAAATTTTGATCCTAAGATATTATAATTATTTGTGTATGATGGACTGTACAAAGAAAAATCGCAATATGATCAATTATTTTTAGGGGGTCTTGCCACAAGAATCTAAACACGCGGTCACCATTGCTCAAGTATCTTAAACCCGTTGTTAGGAGGTCCGGAGACTCCAATTCGCAAATCAATCACAACACTGTGTGGAAGGGTTCATTTAGAATTTTCAATGAACAAATATGGTTAGATATCACTCGTGGTCCCTCAAATCTTATTGTTATTCCACTATCGTTCCTCAAGTCTAAAATATGCTGGTTTCTGAACTTTCAAAATAAGGAGAAAAAAGTCACGCAGGTCATATAAAACTCTAAATAAAAAGAAAAAAGTCACAACTTGTGATAGCCTGGAATTGAACTCAGGACCTCCCACATAAAAATGACAACTGATACCATTAGACTAACAAGTCTTGAGTACTCGAGATAAGATTTTGAATGAGCCATTTGAACTCTAGTATGCCTTGAAACAAGAGAGTTCTTGAATGTTTCATCAGCAAAACGAAGACACATCACAGAAACACATGTGGATTGAACAGTCCTTTTTGGAATTTAGTACGGTCCTAACTCCAAATGAAATGAATCACTCATCTCTCTCTCTCTCTCTCTCTCTCTCTCTCTCTCTATATATATATATATATATATATATGAAATATTCCAAGTTTACGATTCTATGGCTGCTCTATACTGCAATTTGTTCATGTACATTAACTGCTGCGGGGCCTTCACTCTTTGCCAAAGAAATAGACAATTCTGCTTAGCTTCTTTGATTTGTCTTTTGGTTTTGGAATTCACTCACCTTATTTGTCACCACTATAAATTGAGCACGTCGCCACTTCTCTTTTCTGACTCTGTAATATACATCAGCAGCCGCATGCATAAACAAATTGCAGTTTTTTTCTTTTTAGAAACTACAAAAATGGGTAAGTTGAGCACAAAATTCTTATATCCACTCGATGCTGAATACCAAACGATTAGATTATAACACATCAGCATATATTGTGTATGACACTGTTCATACATGCTTCGCACGAGAATGTTTCGGTTCGAGCAATAGTTATTCTTCGGTGGCATTATTATCACAATAGTTCCATATTATAAATAAAGAAATTAGAGTAGTAAAAGAAATATCGGATGATGAAAGTTTAATATATTATACGCTCAAATGTAGTAACATATACAAATAACAATCAATTTTTTCGTTGAAAGTGTTTATTAGCCTAGATATGTTCTACAAAAGTTGTAGTCTTCAAAATCATTCCATAGGTCTACTAATGATAAGTGTTATCTTCGGGGGAAGATCAGGGGGATGAGTCCAATTATAGCACAGCTTTTAGGGATATGAGATCTTATATTGCAAGATCATGACTACACGACAAATGTATATAATTCATATTAAATTCGTATTAAGAAAATATTTAATATGCATGACATTTATATATGAAGTGCAATAGGAGATTGCAATACAGTTTGCAATAGAAGATTCAATCTGTATTTTAGGATGTCTGAGACTACAAATTTTGATATAATCACAATCATAGTATAATAAATTATCTAGGAATCTCACTATATAAAAGATTGTGATTGAACCAGAAATGTGTTGATGGGCGAAAAATTACAAGATAACCTCAATTGTAGTTAAAAAACTATTTCTTACACTATTGCAATGATTGAAAAATAAGATAAGTATTCTATCATATGAAATAGTATTATTATTAAGATAAGAAACGCCACTAGACAAGGACTAGCATAAACAAGTAACCTTAGTGGCATTCCACATATTGATGCTCAACAATGTACAGAAAACTAGCAACAATATAGACGGATACCTAGGTTGAATCTGGTTCAAAATATTTCCCAGAATACATGGATCCAGAAATTATTATTAACTTATAAAAGCAAAAGCTAAAAGCATCTTCTTACATTAAAAATGTGTTACAAAAATAAATATTCTTTTCTTTGGTACTTTTCTTGAACCAAGTAATATGAATATTACTTTATCAAATCTTGTGCATAACCAAATTTTGTAGGAGATGTATTGTTTTTTCAACCGACCCACTTTAAATAATAAATATTTTTTCCAAGAAAAGTACTACATGTTCCATAAATAATGGTTCTTATATCATTTTTAACTTTTAGTAATAATATTTTATTTTCACTTTTAATGATATTCAATAATAATCTCATTTACTTTTTTGAATTCATTCTACTACGTTTTGTCCAACTCGTAAGTATTAGTACGTGAATTTTGGGATTAACCCGAAGTTTTGACATCTCTTAAGAATAACCCAAATTGTTGAACATCTTCTTGATTTGAGAAATATTGAATCATTAATTCCAAAATATTATTACTAACGTTTGACAAAAGCAGAAGATGTGAAAAAAGTGAAAATTATCAAACAATGATTATGTTCCTTTTTTCTAATAATTGTTCTTTGACCAGTAGCACACAATAAAGATAACCTATGTTCTCTACTCCGGTTTACATAACTCACTTTTACCTATCCACACCTTTCTACTTTTGCCCACATTGAAAAAATTCTATAAATCAACGCACTTAATTCTAAAATTATCATGTATCATATATGAATTATGGTGTATTATAAACGAAAAATTCTGACACGACTCCTAACGTGTTATCGACTTACAAATACTTACATGTTAAATGATAAAATAGTAAACCTTATAGCTTCTAATTTATAAGCACGGTAATTTTTCGTATTTTCTATCTTTACGTTGATTTAAACTATACATATATTCATTTATATGTACATATATTTATACATATTTTATATAATATTCCGGACAATTCGTATAAAGTCAGGTCTTGTTAAAAAAAAATTCAAAAATTACCATATTTCATATCAGTATCATTATCTTTCCGTAATTATATTATCATATTCATGCATTATAAAGAAATAATCTATATTCTATTCTCTGGTTTCTAAAACTCACTTTTCACCTTTCCCATCTCCAATTCTCCTTGTCATTCTTCTCTCCCCTTCTTTTAACTTCGGTTTCTTCATAGCTCCCGGGAATTGGATTCTCGGGATGATCTCCACCGAACCCTATAGATGTGGAGGAAGATCATCGAGAATCCTACTCCTAAGAGCTACCAAGTATCACCTGATTTCCTCTTAGTCGTATGATGTTGGATACGTGTCACAATGTGTTCTATATATACAAAGCAATCAATTCCCCAAATAAAAAAAAACCCATCAAATTCTACTACAAGACAGCAGCAGTTATATATATATATATATACACAAACATATATATAACAGCCTCTGCAGTAGCCCACTTATCTTGTTACCAATAAAATTTAATTTGCATACGTCTCTCTTTGTAACTATTTGATCATCCCATATCCCTTTAATCATCACTATCTTCAGCTTCACTCAAATCTCCCGTAACGCTACTTCTTCTTTTTCTTGCATAAATCCAATCAGATTTTCATAATTTTCACAAAATTCTTCTTTTAAACTACTCTTTTATTGCAGAAATTCAACCAAAAAAAGTGGAAAAACAAAAAAAAAAAAAAAAAAAAAATGAGAAAAGTACCTTCTATAGGAGCTACAGCAGCAGTAGCAATGGCGGAATTCAACGTCCACTTATCACCACCAATCGCCACCACCTCCACCGCCGCATCGCCGCCTCCGGCGGCGTCGACAAACTGCGACGCTCAAAAGTGTCCGTGGTGGCCGTACTCCAGTTCGAAAGATTTCAAAGCAAACACCGCCTTAATCATCGTCGTCCTCTTCTGCGCATTGATCTGCGCTCTGGCGTTCAACGCCGGCGTTCGCTACATCATCCGCCAGCATTGCAACCGTCGCCGCCGCCGTACGTCGGAGAACGAGAAGCCGGAGCTCGGCGGCGCCTCCGCGGAGCAGGAGGCGGAGATTCCAGCGGTGATTTATACGGAGGGGATGAAGCTGACCGGAGCAGAATCGGAGTGCATAATCTGCTTGTCGGAGTTCGCAATTGGGGAGAAAATTAGGGTTTTGGAGAAGTGTAGCCATGGATTTCACCTTCAGTGCATTCAAAAATGGCTGAAATCGCATTCGTCTTGTCCGACTTGCAGAGCGAATTGTTCGGTCGAATCCAACTCTTCACTTCCATGAATTCGTCTTGATCGAAACGCAATCAATCGAATGGTCCGATAGTGAATTTTGTGATCAATCGAATGTTTCGAGCGGTGAATTCTTTATATGCGTCATTACGTGCACGCATATTAAGAGATATAGATCATTGGACTTGATCGAGGATAAATATATTTAATTTACTGTGACAGTTTTGGTATGTAAATTATATTTCCTTTTTTTTTTTTGTTGAGGAATGTCATGGGAATGTTGTAGTTCTGCTAGTTGGATTATTATGAAATTTGTTTTTATAAATGCAATTTATTGCTAATAGTTATTTCTTATGCTTGATTTTTAGTTTGAACACTCCAATAATGTTGAAATTATTTCATATATGATGCATAATTGTAGTTAATTACTTAATTATGCTAATGGAGTTATTTTTCCCCCAACTATATTATATGAAAATATTCATGCACTAAATTGTAGAATCGGGAACATTCGTGATTTCGATTCCATATTTTATCATTGTTTAATTGTCATATACAAATTTCTAAATTTGGGGTTGGTCGCAAGATGAGTCGAATTGATTCATGCATGAGCCAAACGAACCAGCTCCAATGAGGTTGGATCGAACCCAAACTCTGTAATAATCAAAATTATATATATGTTTTATCCTACAATTTCCTATATTTGAGTTGGTTGTAAGATGTTTTGAATCAATTCACGAGCCTTAACGAACCAACCCCTGTGTGGTTGGATATGAACTTGAGTTTTTGACCTACACATTCACACACGCACACACAATAAGACTTGTGTCTCATGGATCTAAATCCCAAGGTCTCACAGGCTCACATTCGGAAGTGAAAGACGGATACCATCAGACTAATGCTTTGACAAACAGTAACCTAAGTTGAATCTATATTTTGTGAACCGAAATTGAGTTTGTGGTGTTTGAGAGCTTGTAAGTCAGTTTAGGGGCTTTTATCTTCCTTATCTTTTGGGCAAAATACACTCTTCCCTCTGAACTATACCTTTTGTACCAAATACCCCCTGAACGGCTGAACCATTGAAAAGTACATTACCTCCTTCAATTGCATGGAATTGTTCCTATTACCCTTGACCATTATTTTGTCTTTTATTTTTTATTTTCTCCACCATTTTTTTCTTTTTCACAAATTTTCTTTTCTTATATAGCTTAATTAAAAATTTAAAACCATTATAATTAAAAAAAATAATTTGCAATACTCTTTTAGCACAAACGTTATATTAAGTTGGTGAGAACACATTATATAAATATTTAAAAAATTTCAACTAATGCCTTGAGACAAAATTAAAATAATTCAAATAGATTTTTAATATATTGTATGTATATTTAATTATAATAAATGTGTGTGTGTGTGTGTGTCTATGTGTATTTTAAATCAGGGGGTGTAAGCATATGTATATTTTCGGTTAATTTAAATACATGTATACACATATATTGTTAAAATATAATATGTTAGCATTAAATTTAAGAGATATATATATATATATATATATATATATATATATAGATTCTAGTAAATTATGGTTTTAAAAATACGCATATATGTAGTAAGAAAATATACATAAAAGTTATATGTTATAATTAATTTGATTTTGTAACAATGCATTAGTATAATTTCATCATACATTAATATAATGTGATGCCACCAAATTAATTTATTATTATGCTAAAATATTCTAAATTATTATTTGTAATAATTAGTTGTAATGCATTGGCTAAATTTTATTAATTTAAGTAAGAAAAGAAATTTTGTGAAAAAAAAAGTGCAGAAAATGAAAATGAAAGAAAAAATAATAATTAAGGGTAATAAAGACAATTCCACGAAATTTTGGGGGGAGGGGTAAATGTATTTTTCTATAGCCTACGAGAGTATTTGGCACAGGGGTTATAGGTCAGAGGCAAAGTGTACTGTGCCCTTACTTTTTTATACTTAAGTTGTACATTTATAGATAACTAGCAAATTACATGTGCGTGCACATGAATCATTTACTAGCTTTGAAATAATTTACGTATAAATAATGTTTAATTTAGAAATGTTATATATAGGGATTTTATATTAGCACTCCACTTGCTTTTTTATTCTATTAAAATGGACGAAAATGCCCATTAATATCTAAGTAAGATTTTTATCAATTTTCAAGATGAATTCGTTCAATTTAAAATAGTTTCAACTTTTCTGAAACATCATTTTCCTTTTCTTTTATATTTTTTGCTAATAAAACGTGATTTTTCTATTTAAAAATCAAGAGGAACGAATTAAAATTAATCTTGTAACAAAGCATGGCCCCTTACATATATCCAGAGGAAATAAACTAACGATTAATAATAATTAGTTTACCACAGTTATCCATGTCTTATTAGTTTGATGCATTTTTTCAGTAATCAAACTTGATTTCTTGTGTATCAAACTTTAATTCTAATAAACACATAAAGTATTAGGACAAATATAAATCTAACCTTATTATATAAAAAAATTAAAAAAAAATTGTGTTCGTATACGTACTTGATATTGCATTGTCATGGTAAATCATACCATAAGTATGGATATCATGATTTCATTTATTATATTGGAGAGAAAATATTTAAAATGCGACAAAATTTCACGTGATGTGAATTACTTAATTTGGTCGAGTTGATTTGTATAAAAGATAACTTTTGCCATTATTAACATTAAGAAAAGAAAAAAAAGATGATCATTTAGAAAGAGGAAAATCTATTAAAAAATACATGCACATCTTTTAAAATTGATGGAGTTTCAATCAATATCACATATTAAGGTCAGTCTTGTCCATCTACTTAAATTAAAAAGCAAGTGGATTGCCAATATAAATTCTCTATATATAATAAAAAATTAAATAATAGTTTAGCTAAGTGAACTACTATTTAATAATGTTGTGATATGCATTAAAGTCCTAGGCACAAAATTACGCTTAAAATTCAGGGGCTAGGTTTGATTCAACACTTTTAACATTTATTGTGTTGTACCTCTTTCATTAATAGTGAAATATTCTCTCATTTTTCGTGGACGTAGACAAATTTTCGAACCACGTAATTCTCTTGTGTCATTTAATTTATGCTCTTAATTCGCGAATTGTCGTAACAAATAAACTATAATTATTCAAATAATAAAATACTAATTGACATGAAAATTGAATCAATTAAAAGAACTAAGTTCATTGAAAATTTAAACCTAGAGATAATGATGTAAATAAATAAATTCTTATTTAAATACATGGTTTATTTGTTCCTTCTCTTGTTTACCTTTTACGGGTTGAACACTCTCTTATTTTTTCCTCTCATTGAGTTCTTTGTATACTTGAAATTGTCCCTTGATCACTATGATTCATAAATTGGATATTAGTGTAGTCTTCTTATTTGTTTTTACTCTTTTTTTTTTTTGTGCTTCATCTATTTTTTAAAGCAACCGTAGCATTTTTTTTTCAAAGTCATATGTCTCATTTTAAACCTTAATTACATTTTTTATGAAATCACAATAGATTGTGTCGATAATGATTTCATTTTTGTTTGCTTCACTATTGTCGAATGAATCATTTTCACTTATTAAATTGAGTTCCATTGATAAAAATGTAGGATAAGTAAAAAAAAAAAATATATGTTGCATGTAAAAGCTAATGCACAATAGAGAAACAATAATAGCATAATGAGATTCTTTTCATTTTTAACATGCTTCTAATTGGTATCGTATTTGAGATTCTATTCGAAAAAATTAAATAAATAATACAAAATTAAATATAAAATATTAAAATAATACAAGTTTAAATGGGCATCAGAAAATAGCACTGTCCGCTGTCGGGAATAGCGAAATCAAACTAATTCTGCTGTTGGGAAATATATATATATTTTTAATAATTATTGCATTCCGCTGTCGGGTACATCGGAATGCAATAAAATATACTTTTTTTAAAATTATTTGCCCATTCCTCTTTCGGGCACAGCGAAATCGGCAAGGTCAACTAACCGTTTCCCATTTCGCTCTGCCCGAGAGCAGAATCACCAACTGTCACATGCACGTTCAACCATTCTGGGCAGAGCAGAGCGAAAGCTTAATGAGTATGAAAAAAAAATTCCTTCATTTTTACACTACAATTTCTCCAAAATAATCCTTCCTTCAAAAATCCTCTCCAAATTTCTCCAACATTTACGAATTTAAGGTAATATTTTAATTTCATATACTTTTTGTTTTGTTAAATTCGTTTGTAAATTACATTGTAGAATTTATGTTAATTCGAATCAAATTAGAGTTTAAATTAGTTCAATTTTTAGGGTACAGTTTCAACTTTAGTGTTTATGGTTTGAACTTTATATAATCTTTAGGTATAATTTCAAATTTTTTGGTGTAATTTGTAAGTATACGTACAATTTTTGAGTTATAGTTTTGAATTTAATGTTTATGGATTGAACTTTGATATAAGTTTTAGGTATACTTTCAGATGTTCAGGTATAATTTGTACGTATAATTTTGAATTTTAGTTATATCTTGTATGTATAATATCGAATTTACTGTTTAGGTATATTTTGGTTTGAACTTTGATATAAATTTTAGGCATAATTTCGGATGTTTAGGTACAATTTGTACGTATAATTTTGAATTTTTAGTTATATTTTGTATGTATAGTATCAAATTTAGCATTTATGGTTTGAACTTTGATATAATTATTAGTTTGTTATATCATGTTGAATACAATTTATGTTTACACACTATTAAATAATGATTTATATTATGTAGAAAATATCGAGGCCGAACACAGTAGATGTTTTTATATACACGGATGGCCAAATAATTGAAGAGTCAAATTCGGTGAGGTATAGCACTCGTGCAAACACTAACATGAGAATACGTCATACGATCAAATTTGCTGATTTGTCGAAGAAGTTATATGTGAGAACAAAAATTGATAAGAATCAGTTCTTGTTGAAAGTATTTATTAAATATTCATATGAATATGGGAATGACCGGGTGCCGAGCACAATGGAGATCAAAGATGATGAGTCTTTAGTATTTTTCTTGGATCCTGATGTTGGGCAGAACACAGTGCACCTTTATATTGGGAAAGAACCAATCAACCTCAGGGTCAGTACAGATCGTTAACGCCAAACCAATTCATGTAGTATCATACACATTTCACATTACTAGATTTAAATACGCAGTCACAATCACATGTGTTGGAAAATCAAGAGTATCACAATCTTTTTCCATGTGGTTGGGGGAGTTTTCCAATTCAAGATTTGCATCAAGGTAATGTTATTCTTATATTTACATTGTATCCTCATATTTTCTAACAAATTTCATACTTAGTGTAGATTATTTTTCTTATCTTTGCAGAAATTAGAAAATAATTTAATTTTTTGTTATTTGCATTTTTAGGTGGTTCAACATCGGATCATTCGCATGGGCGTTTTGGTAGGTGCCACATTCTTGTGGTTGCCACGTCCTGGTAGACTGTCTTGGCCTTACAGTAACTTCATCATCAGTCAGATTGTTCATATCCAAAGAGAATGGAACATGCGATATATGAATGTAATGTTCCACTGGTGAAGATTGGTTCAAAGTTTGGGGAAGTGGATCATTGAATATGCAGTCAATGAAAGAACATTCCATCGGCGTCGCGAACGGATCCGCCTCATACGACATCGTGGGACGGTAAACCCCGAACGTAGATGGCTTGGCAGTGGATGGTCTGCCTTTGTAAGAAGGAGCAAAACCCAAAGAGGATGGTCCGTCTCTATAGGGACGAGCATGAGCCACAAATGATGGTCTGTCTCTGTAGCCTAGGCCAAAATCCGAAGAGTGTGATCCGCCTCTGTAGTGAGGTACAGAAGCCGAAGAGGATGGTCCGTCTCTGCGGGGACGAGCATGAGCCAAAGATGATGGTCCGTCTCTGTAGGAACGAACAAAAGCCGAAGAAGATGATTTGCCTATGTGGGGAGAAAAATATTGCAAAGTCGGGGCTTCACTTATCCTCGGTATCACATCTCCATCCTCATCATCTTCTACATCTTTGGGCTCATCCACTTTTGTATTATCAGAGTCTTCCAATATGCTTCAGCTTTTCTTCTATAGAAGCATGGTTTCTCCTGGGTTTCTATAAGTGTGAGCACTAGTTGCTACATCGCCACCATGTCCACATGTGACCAAATTTTCCAGGCTGGTAAGACTCGATCGCACTTGTCCAAGTACCTTCCCAACTCCATGCTTATTTTGATGAACTTGTTCAATGGTAGTTTGCACCTCTTCAATGTGATTATATTGAAAAGATAAACAAAAGAGTTAAACAAAATATCATAGAAAAGAATAATAAGTATATTAGAACAACAAGTATATTTATTAACCACATTCTGCAATAGAGGGGCCGACCCTATTTGGTGTCATATAGTTCTCCTAGTCAAGGTATGCATATTTATGATAAGTGGCACGCCACCGTTCACACAAAAATGGAGCTAAACAGTAATGATTGAAGAAATGTGATTATTCATCAATTGATAAAAATAACTAAATCATACAAATGCTCATCTATAGACTCGTATTCGAATACGATCTTTGAAATAGAATTGATGATCTACTTTTTCAGCATGAATTCAAGTCGTAATACGACTAACTCTTCAAACTGATGAAGTGGGGGACTTAATGATATACCAAAATATAGTATTTAGCCCAAGAATGAAATGTTATAGCATGTGAGGCCCAACACAGACCCAGAAATCGGCCCATAGTGGAAGATCCGCGTGTTTTTAAGTGATCCGAGTCGGGTAGTTCACTAGATACGAGTCAAGATCCTGACCGTTCATAGGCATCATGTGGCATCATCCTATAGATGGCCACCAACCACTCTGACAGGGTGTATGTGCTATAAATACCCCCTCATAACATTTATTGAGGGGGGCTGGAGAATACTCTCTCCAGTTTTAGCCTCGTATATTCATTACTAACGAGTCTATAGAGTGAGAAGTACGTTCCTATATACATATAAATTTGGAAGTTAGAATCGTTCCTCGAGTACGACCCTGACTATTCACCTTAATATAGAACTACGTTGACTTGATCCTAATTAGGTATGTAGGTAGCTTAATTATCATTGAGTGCAGTCTATAATCTTCATTAGCATACTCGTGGTAGGGTTCGAATCCTTCCAGACTGATAGATTTGAGTCCCCGGATTCGAGTTAGATCAGATATAGATTTTGACATAATTGATTTATGATATAAGGTAGCATTTTCAAAAGGTTTCAAGTAATATTAACACTACACAAATAAAGCCTAACAAATAACATCCCACAAAAAGCAATCCCAATAGAAACAGCAAAAATGATTCTGCTCCAAGGGAAAGACCGCACAGATGACCCCAACACTTGACTCCACAAAGCTCAAAAACAAAAACAGCAACCGGAGAAGAAACAGAGACTTCCATTTCGACTCTCCAACCGCAAACTGAAAACAGCCACTACCAGTTTGTCAAAAGACGCCTTTTTAGTCGACTATTTTGAAATTATATCTGGTAATAGAACTCGCTTTCTCAAAAGTCAATTTGTTAATATGATTGGGAAAAACACCCGAAGAACCGCTTGTAGGCTATCCATGATGATAGAGACGCTAAGAAAAGGCGTCAATTCTTTAACATAATCTAGTACGCCCTTCTCATTACTAAATGAATATCCCACCAAGTAATATAACTCTCTGTCAAATGTCCACCACTCCGTACTACAAACATTGGATGTGAAGAAAGTTAAGAAAACAAAAGAATTTTCAGGAGATTAAGACAACAACATGTTATAATAACTGCGAATTTGGGGATTTATATTAATTTAAAGGGTTAATTCCATTTCTCTCATTCACTTTTGCATTGCATCATTTCGCCAATATTTTATGAAAAACAGCAGATATGCCTATTTTGTCGATTGTCTAAAAATGGTCCGGAAATTAAGATGCATCCGCAGGACAAAAGTCAGGTGGTATACAAGAAATAACCAACAAGTAAAATGAAAAAAATAAAAGTGGAAACAAATCATACCTCCATTGTTTCATAAGTAGGGGAAGTAAATCAATTCCAACAACCTATCGAATCCAAGTCCTGTATAATCTTCCATTCGATTTCTATAAAGGGGACATGTGATATTTTGGCCAGTCCTCGCCCTTTGGCCATTCGATTTCTATAAAGGGTGCAGCCACTTATGCGCAGCACCCTCAGTGACTGGAGACTCCCAAGCCAGTTTGGTAAATCATATATTTGACAATCCCATATCTCCAACTCTCTGAGAGCGCTTAGTTGTTGCACGCTTTCTGGCAAATGTTTCAGATTACAGCACCCATTTATCATCAAATGCTGCAGGTCTGTCTCTTTCTGCAGCGGCCCTGACAACGGATTCAGTTTATTGCATAATTGAAATTATAACGATCTAATGGAAGACAAACTTTCCAAATGTAGCTGCTGGAAATATCTAATACTATCACACCAAGTGAGATTTAAATTCTCGAGAGAGTTGAGGAATTGGAGTCCAAACGCAGCAAACTCAAGATTATCTGGAAGCTCGGATAGGACGAATGATGTGAGTGAAGTGAGAGAGGTAATGAATCCAACAAGTGCCGAACTGCTGCGACATATATGCAAACTTCTGAGAGCTGGTAGAAACGGTAATTGGGTCAATTTGGGACACCCTTCTATCTTTAAATCTTTTAAGCATGGAAAACTCTCTACTGAATCTGGTATGATCCATTCCTCTAAGTTGGGCATTTCACTAATAGTGAGAGTTGCCAATGTAGGAAATGATCTTTCTCCATTCCCAAGCCATTCAGTACCCAAACTCTTGATACAATTCATTCCTTTGAGTTCTAGACTTTTAAGAGAGGACAGCTTGCCTAAGGTTGGAAGGTGTTCGCATCTTCCACAATACTTCAGACAAATGTCATTTAGGTGTTTAAAAGCTGAAGTTGACATCCAATTTGGGAATCTGGAACCTTTATATGAATTAATGCAGATCTTTTCAAGATTCTCATGAGGTTGGAGACCCTTGAGAACCTCTTCGAAATATTCCGCAGACTCCTCTTTGATGTCATTTTTCCAAGATAAACTCAAAGAAATCAAATTTTTTTTTCTTATCAAGTTGGCACTTTTAGCATCTTCAAAATTTCTCACGTTTTCAAGCCCTTTTATGCTCAAGTTTCCTCCTAGATTTAATTCCTTCAGCTGGTCAATTTGGTGAGACGCATATTGACCCACAATGAAAATGCTCAGTGTGCGCAGGCAAGTTAAATCTCCCAATCCAGGTGGTGTACAACGAAGTATAGGAAACTCCTCCATTTCTAGGAACCAAAGATTTTTCATCAATCTCAAACTTTTAGGAAGCTCAAGAAGCCAATCGCAATCTGTAAGCTTCAATGTCTGAAGGTTAAGGAGATAAGTCAAGGATTCAGGTAACCTTTCGAGATCAACGCATGACATTTTAAGGTACCTAAGATGTGCTAATTTATATACTAACTTTGGTAATTTTGGTAGTCTATAAGAATTCACGACCAACACCCTTAGATATTGTTGCTTTGAGAGGAAGGGAAAAAAACTTTTTGTCTTATCTAAAACATCGCCTCCATCCACAATAAGTGAGCGCAAAGAGTCCTCAATCGGCAGTTTGAGCTTACTCCCATTCTTGGGAATCTCCGAATATGTCTCTAAGTCAAGACACAAGTGGCGAAGCATTTTAGGAACACTTGGCACCTTGCCATACTCCATGATATAAGTTTCATGTCTCAGAACAGATTGTGCTAAATCATGCATCAAATCGTGCATTTTACAACACATCTTACCACTGGAATCTATCTGGACATCTTGCAAGAAAGATCTCCAAACCAATTCCTTGAAGATCAAATGCCCAGTCAGTTGTGAATCTGTTGGGCATTCAGAGGGAATAAAGCCATTTGCCATCCATAGCTGGACGAGCTCATTTTCCTCCATCACGTGGTCCTTTGGAAATATGCAACAATAGGCAAAACATTGCCTCATTTGAGGCAATAGATTGTCATAACTTAACCTCAACGCTGGTAAGATACAATTCTCATCATCTCGAAGATGCCAGATTTCACTTTCTTTGATTGCTAACCATTCGCCTTCATGGGATTTAAATCGCATTAGGCTCCCCAAAGCCTTGATAGCCAAAGGTACGCCACCACATTTCTTCACTATCATTTTGCCAATTGCAACTAAATTCTCCTCCTCCTCGCGAGCTATGAATGCTCTTTGCTTGAATAAGGACCAAGAATCATCTTCGGACAAATATCCAATGTTGTGTGGGGTGATCGTTGCCATCATAATAGCAACTTTCTCAATCCGGGTCGTTACCATTAGCATGCTCCCTTTGGACCCACATCTTAACACTTCTTTCAGTCCATCCCACAAACTATGGTTCTCATTCCACACATCATCCAGAACCAACAAAAATTTTCGTCCCCTCAAGCTTTCTTGAAGTTGGCGCTGCAGAGGATCCAGCTCCGAATCATTAATTACTCCTCCAATAGATTCTATAATTGCTCTTACTAACCTCTGTATGCTAAAATCATCAGAGACACAGACCCAAATACGCAACTCAAAATGCTTCTCTGTCCTTGCATCATTATAGACCAGTTGCGCAAGCGTGGTTTTCCCAAGCCCGCCCATACCCCACAATGCATAGACAGAAAGATCATCTTGTGCGTGCCTACTGTCAAGAAGCTCCCCAATTATCATTTCTTTTTCCTCTTTCCTTCCACAAATTTCCAATTCATTCACCAATGAACTAGTCTGCCTGCTGTCTAACGTCTCCCCGAATCGATTCTCCATAACACCCTCACTTAGATGGAATTGAAGTCTCTCTTTCGCTATAGCATCTAGTTTTTCCCTTACATCTTTCACTTTATGCGCCATTTTGGAACGGAATAGTAAAGGATTTCGCAACGAAAGAAAGGATTTCAATTGATGATGCACACCTCTTGCAGAATTCACCCTTCTTTTGAGGCCCTCAGTGGCTATCTGGTCGAGAATATTCTCAGCGTCATAAGCAGCATTCTTGAGCTTCCTCAGCCAGTTCTGTATGGGCTCGCTCTTCCTTTGCTTGAGTTCGGCATCTTGGAGGACAAGTTGAATTGTGCCGAATATACTTTCGAGATTGTTGAGTTCATCACTCAAGCCCCATGCAAGACCAATCTCTTGCAGTACAACTGAGTTCAAGTTCCCTACAATTGTTTGAGCAAGTGCAGAAACAAATGCATCTGCCATATCTTGGAACTTACAATTGAGTAGTTGAGATGAGTATATAAATTTAGCAAGAGAGTTGGATGAGTTGAATTGATGATAATCTGTAAAATTAGTTGCAAAACTATAAGATGCTAAATGGCTGAAAGCAAAGTCAGTGCTTGTTAAAGCCGCCACCTTTTACTATTACATTTCTTTTCTTTTTCATTTTATGAGGGCTCCACACGCAAAATGATGCAGGTTAGGTAAGGAAATGTTTTTTCTTTTGCTAATTGATTAGGCTTCTTTAATTATTTAGTTTAAATTTACTAATTTCCTCCGGTCCCACACGGCAGTGATGTAGAAAAGAAGGAATGTTATGTCAGGTGGGGTACTAATGGTTAGAAAGATTTTGTATCTATTATTTCCACATAATTGTGTTTGAAAACCATGCACAGTACATTTTATTATGTGATAAATATAAAAATTAGAATTGTTAAATTCGATCTAACATATCATTTTCAGCAAAAAAAAGGAAACTTATTTTGATGAATGCTTAGACGTTGATTTTCTAAATTGCATTTATTTTAATATTCCAAGCATAAAAAATTAAATCAAATATCATTAGAAGATCGCACAAATTCTAATTAAGAAATATTTTATGGATGAGATAATCTTTTCTTTTCTTTTTATCAGAAAATCCTTAATTATATAAATCCGAAAAGAGCAATACAAAGTCATCAGAGGTGGCAGCCTCGTTACACAAAATATCATCAGTCAAAAGGCATAGGGGAACACAATCATTCCAATGTCTAACAAAACCCCACTTACAAAGGTCGTGGGGTACACGGGAAAAATACATTTTTTGTCCCCGAAGTTGTCTATTAAAACACATTTAGTCCCTTACGTTCCATATTCGACATATTTGATCCTTCAACTTATCAATTTTGGAAACATTTACTCCCTGTCGCAAATGCCCTGTTCCATCTAACAGAAATGTCCTGGGTGGCATTTTAAATTCAAACATGGAAAAATAATTTAAAGAAATAGAAACAAAATTGAAAATTTTGAAAAATATAAAAACCATAAAAAAATTCTAAAAATTAAAAACTATTTAAGATTTTTATATTCTAATATGACAAAAAATTAAATATTAAATTAATCAAATAACTTAATAAATATGAAAAGTATTTAATTAGAAAGTAGATCTCAAATTAAATTAAATATTAAAATAAGAAAATATTTATTAAATATGTTAAATAGTTTTAAGAAATTAAAAAAATAATGAAAAATTAAATTAAATATTACTATTAGGCTTTTGTTGTGTTGTTATTCTTTTGATTTTTGAATTAATTTTTTCAATTTTTTATATTAATATTTTCATTAGTTTTATTTTATTTATTTATTTAAATTTATTATCTTTCTTTTTTGTTTTATATGTATTTCTTTAATTTTTAGTTGATTTATCATTTTAAATATTAATTTTTTTATTATTTTAAATAATTTTATTTTTTTAAAAAAATAATTTTTTATTTTTTAAAAAATTGAATTGATGATAATCTGTAAAAGTTGCAAAACTATAAGATGCTAAATGGCTGAAACCAAAGTCAGTGGTTGTTAAAACCGTCACCTTTTACTATTACATTTCTTTTCTTTTTCTTCTTATAAGGGCTCCACACGCAAAATGATGCAGGTTAGGTAAGGAAATTTTCTTCTTTTGCTAATTGATTAGGCAAGGAGATTTTCTTTATTAAAAAATTAATTTTTAATTTTTTTAATTTTTAATTATTATTTTATTCTATATTAAATTTTAATTAACTTTTTTATTTTATTTTTAATTCAATTTCCATGTGGTAGATTGGGATTTGACCACTTGTCTCTCTTTTTTCCAAGTTGACAAGTCATGGATCCACCTAGGCACAATTGATTTAAAAATTAAAAAATTCTCAAATTAAAAAACCTAACAAAACTCTAATTTTGATTTTTTTGGGTGGATTCCGTTTAGACGGAAAGTTAACGGTAGGGACTAAATGCGTATGAAATTGACAAGTTGATCAGGGACCAAATCTATCGAGGCAACATGGAGGACCAAATGTGCTTTAGTGGACAACTTTAGAGACCAAAAATGTAATTTTCCCGGGCAAAACAATTAAGCTCTCTATTGATAAATTTCAAATTCCATCCAGGCTTGAATCCGAAAAGTTTGCGGATCTCCATAGTAAGGGCCTCATACCTCCAGTTCATTTCAAGGTGGGTATTTAAAATGCTTTGAACAGCCCCCAAACAATCACTTTCAAGAGCAAGAGAGAAAGACGAAAACCACCTTACAATTTGTGTCACAAACAATCATCCCCGTGCAACATAAACCATCTTTATACACTGCATCCACATCAACCCGATGTTATAAAATTTGAAGAATATAACCAATAATTTGGATTGCTTGAGGCGTAACTAGCACTGTCCTAAAGGATTAATTCCACCCCTCGGAGATAGTAATCTCGGCGCAAAGGTTTTAAGTGGCTATCCTCCTAGGATTCAACAAGCACTTCTCAACTAGTTTGTGCTAACTATTGAGGTTAACAGTAACCATGGTTCAAAGTTTCTTTTCTTTTCCACCGAAACGTCCGAAAAGTTTCTGTTTTTCAATTTACGGAAAAGAAATCACCATATAGTTTCGAAATGACATTGTTTTCTAAGAAACTCTTAATGTTTCCAATGTTTTCATAAAAACTCTCAATGTTTCCATGGTTTCCATGTCCGTTTCCCTGGAACATGGAAACCATCAAAATATTGAGAGTTTGGTAATTTTTTTTCAAAAAGATTTGCTCTATCGCCAACACATTGAGAGTTTCAAAAAGATTTTCATGGAAACATTAAGAGTTTGATAATTGCTTTTTAAAAAGATTTGTTCTATTGCAAATACAACAGAGCTCTCAAATCTCTCAATGTAAAGGTAAAAAAAGAAAATAAGTAATGAGGAGTAATAAATCTAACAATCAAACAAATATTTATTTCACCGAGGAGTGACTTTTTATCATGCGACTCAAGATGAAGATTATTGTATTATCTATTAAAGTAATTTTTTCATATAATTTGCAGATGAGTTTGAAACCATGGTATCATCCATATTAACTTTTTATTTTTTTCGTGACAACACTTTTAGAATATTTTATTTCAAAATTTAAATTACTAAAATTTTATCAATTATATGCCCTGTGAATGTTAAACTTAAATCAAACATTAACACTTTTCATTTTTTTCAGACAACACTTTTAGAATTTTTTATTTCACAATTTAAGTTACTCATCGGTTATATGTTCAGTGAATGTTAAACTTGAATCAAACGTTACCACTTTATTTATTAGTGTAATTTGATCGATTATTGATGTAGATGTATATACATTTTACACAACCATTTTTTTGCTAGTGAAAAGAGGAAGCAACCCTTCTTTACTTCTTTTTTCACGGGTTTTACCTTGTTTCTAGCATTTTTCAACTTTTCCATGACGTTTCCGAAACGTTTCCGATACGTTTCTTATATTTAAGAACTCGAAACTTATCATCGAAACGAAATTTTAAACCTTAACAGTAACAACTAATATTTACCCAAGAACTCAGGAATAAAACAAGAGAGATTTTTAGGTAGTGGTGAATAAATTTTTTGAAGAGTTGTACCTAAAAAGTTGAGGAGAGGGGGCTTTTTATAGGCAATACAAAAGTAGTAGTCAACAAATAATTAATTAAAATTAAATTTTTAGATGTAACATCCTCAAACTTTATGACCATGAATCAATTTTGTAACATAAAAATTATTGTCACATTGACCATCATAACAACAATATTATGACTTGAATTTTAAACTTTTGAAATATTTATTTAAACATGTAAAATATAATAATTTTACAACAATCCCCCACATATTTCAAAAGGATCAAGATTTTCTTGGGTTAACGATAATATAATGTATTGAATTTAGTGCCTTTTGGGCTTGAACTAGACCTAGAACATTAAACCAAAATTCTCGAAAACATTGGTGAATCTCATATGTATTCTATGAACCAAAGTTTTACTATGAGAATTTGAAGATTTGATATCCACATTATATCATCTATATTCGTTGTTCAACGCGGTGTGACACATTATCGGCCTTGCGCCCGCCCAGGTTTCATGAGTGCTTTAGAGATTCCACCACAATCTTATAGAAGCGGCCCCACTCCTACACTCATATAGGTGACTCCATCAAATGTATACTGCTCTCTAAATACATCACCCAAAATTGGGCTATTGCAGTCATTAAGAGTTTTAACTCACCTTATAACTTTAGCAGTTAAGCACTATCTAGGAATGGACTTTTAAAATTGATAGTGCTATCTAGTCAATAACAACTTGTTATTACCCATTGAACCTACTTCATGGAGTTTATCCAATCACATAGATTTGGTTACCATTGCTATAGACTTTTAAATTGGTAGTAGTCTCATTCCTCTCGATGTTTCACTAACTAATTTCTTTCCCAATGGTTTAGTTAGTGGATCGGCTAAATTTCTCTCTGATTTCACAAAATCTCTGATTTCTTTCCCAGCTGCTTTATCACATTATGTCTTAGCCTTATATGCCTACTTTTACCATTGTAGGACTTGTTTCTCGCAATGGCTATTGCAGCCTGAGAATCACAATGCATAGAAAGAGAGGGAGTTGGTTTCATTCCTAAAGGAATGTCAGTTAAGAAATTTTTTATCCACTCTGCTTCACTTCCAGCTAGCTTAAGTGCCACAAACTTTGATTCCATTGTGGATCTAGTTATGATTATTTGCTTGACAGATTTCCAAGCAACAACACCCCCACCAAGGGTGAACACATATCCACTAGTGGATTTGGTCTCATCTGAATCAGAGATCCAGTTAGCATCACTGTATCCTTCTAATACAGTGGGAAATCCACTATATAGAATACCATAGTTCATGGTACCTCTCAAATATTTCATTAGTTTTTTTAAAGTAGACAAATGCTCATTATTAGGATTATGGGTGTATCTACTCAATCTGCCCACGGCATACGCTATATCAGGACGCGTATAATTCATTAGATGCATCAGACTCCCAATAATCTGAGCATATTCAGATTGAGCTATGCTCTCTCCTTTATTTTTCTTTAGTTGAGAACTAACATCATATGGTGTTGAAACAGGAGTGACATCAAAATGTCCAAACTTTTTGAGAATTTTTTTCAACATAATGCTCCTGTGATAATATTAAACCACTCTCGACTTTAGTGATTTTCACACCCAATATTACATTAGCTTCACCCATGTCTTTCATATCAAATTGTGAAGCTAAAAATTCTTTTGTTTCAATTATAATATCAATGTTAGTGCCAAATATAAGCATATCATCAACATATAAGCTAATTATCACACAACCTTTATCGTTGCATTTTGTATACACACATTTATCTACAGCAACACTAACAAAATTATTTGAACACAAAGTAGAATCAAATTTCTCATGTCATTGTTTAGGTGCTTGTTTTGAACCATATAATGATTTCTTTAACTTACAAATCATATTTTCTTTACCAACTTCAACACAACCTTCGGGCTGACACATATAAATTTCTTCTTCTAATTCTCCATTTAAAAAAGCAGTTTTTACGTCCATTTGATGAATAACAAGTTTATGGACAGCAGCTAAAGCAATCAATATGCGAATGGAAGAAATTCTAGCAACAGGTGCATAAGTATCAAAATAATCAATATTTTGTTTTTGTGTAAAACCTTTTGCCACAAGTCTTGCTTTGTATTTATCAATAGTTCCATCAGGATGAAGTTTTCATTTGAAAATTCATTTACATGCAATAGGTTTTGCGCCGGTAGGTAAGTCAACTAAACTCCAAGTTTTATTTTGTTTCAAAGAATCTATTTCGCTTTTTATAGCTTCTTTCCAAAAACGATAATCACTAGAAGAAATAGCTTCTTTAAATGTTTTTGGATCATTGTCAACCATGAAATTGTAAAAATCATCACCAAAACTAGTTGATTTTCTACCTCTTTTACTTCTTCTAGGTTCAATATCTTTGTCAATATTATTGCTAGAACTTGAAGGTATATCAATATGCATATTAGATGAACTAGTGAAAGAAATTACATGATCACGTTTCAAAGGAAATATATTCTCAAAAAAATCTGCATTTTTTGTTTCAACAATAGTATTGCAATCAAGTACATCACTTTTTATCACAAGAAATCTATATGCAGCACTATTTTCAGCATAACCAATAAACATACAATCAGATGTTTTAGAACCGATTTTCCTTTTTTTATCATCATATAAAAGAACCTTAGCCAGACAACCCCATATTTTTAAATATTTAAGATTAGGGGAAAAACCTTTCCAAAGTTCATAAGGGGTTTTATTTATTTTCTTGTAAGGAATTCTATTTTGAATAAAGCATGCAGTAAGTATAGCTTCCCCCCACAAATTATTAGGTGCATTTGCACTAACAAGCATGGCATTCATCATTTCTTTAAGAGTTCTATTTTTTCTTTCAGCTACACCGTTAGATTGAGGTGAACAAGGAGGAGTTAGTTCATGTATAATACCGTGTTTTTCACAAAAAATCATTCATAAGAATATATTCACCACCTCTAACTGATCTAACTCGTTTAATCTTTCTATTTAATTGATTTTCTACTTCAGCTTTATAAGAAAGAAACATGTTAAAAGCTTCATCTTTAGTTCTAAGCAAATATACCTTGGTATATCTAGAAAAATCATCAATAAAGGTCACATAATATTTCTTACCTCCTCTTGTCATTGTTTGTTTTAAATCTCCTAAATCAGTATGAATTAGTTCTAACAAAACACTAACTCGTTCAACGGATTTATGAGATTTCTTAGTGATTTTAGTTTCAGAACAAATTTCACATTTATCCGTATTTGCGTTTCCAATTTCACTAATTAGTCCTAACGAATTCATTTTCTTAATATAAGAAGCATTTAAATGACCTAATCTACCATGCCACAAATTATAAGAGTCAATAAAATACGCAAAACTAGAAACATTTTCATTGAAAATATTGAGTACAAAAAGACCTTGGTTACAATACCCTTTCCCAATAAATGCATTATTTTTAGTCATGACAATTTTGTCAGACTCAAAAGAAACTTTCACTCCAGCCTTCCCGAGAAGTGCTACAGAAATTAAATTTGCTCTCATGTTTGGAACATGAAGCACATCTTTGAGTTCCAATGTCTTTCCTGATGTGAGTTTGAGGAATATTTTTCCTCTGCCAAGAACCTTTACGGTACTTGAATCACCCAAATAAACAGACTCCCCATCATCATCTCCTATTGGTTTATAGGAGGTAAAAACATTTTTGTTTGCACAAATATGCCTTGTGGCGCCAGAGTCTATTATCCAATCATTGACATTGGCCACCATGAAAGCTTGAGAAACAACCGCAGCAATAATGTCTTCTCCCTCAACTAAGTTAACTTTGTTGTTAGGAGGATTGTTGTTTCCAAACTTTCGTTTTCTACATTGGGCAGCATGATGCCCAGGATGTCCACACACATAGCAATTTCCTTTCCTTTTCAAATTATTAGGTTTGGGCTTGTAACCATGGTTAGAAGCATTATTTTTTCTAACCATCTTGCCATTCTTATTATTGTAGTTGTTACGAGGATGTGCTTGAATTAAATTAGCATTTGTAGCAATTTCCTTACCTTTTGCTATATCTCGTTGTTTTCGGTTTCGATCTTCAATGATTATATGAACAACAAGATCGTCTAAAGTCATGGTCTTTCTTTTATGCTTCAATTGTTGCTTGTAATCACTCCACGAATCTGGTAGCTTTTCAATCAAGAGACCCGCTACAAACTCATCAGGTAAGATTATGTTATCGGACTTGTGGTCTTCAACTAGTTTGTAGTACTCGGTGATTTGAGCTTTGATCTCTTTTTCATCAGTCATTTGCCAATGGTAATAATTACCAATAGCAAACTTTTGTTGCCCGACATCTTCAGCAGTAAACTTTTTCACCCAACTTTCCCAAATTTGTCTTGCTTCCTTATATGGGCAATAAACATCGAAAAGTTCATTAGATAAAGTACTAAGAATGGTGTGACGACTTACTTTGTTAGCATATGTCCAAACATTAATGTTTGGTGCTCCATCGTCTGGTTTTTGCTTATTGAGAATAAACGCAACTCCATGAACATCAAGAGTCGAGTAAACCCTTTCTTGCCACCTCTTGAAATGATTGCCTTCAAATATCTCAATTTTTGAAATGTCGGAAAAAGGTTTATTGGGTGCATATTGAAATGGTGGTTGTTTGGTAGGAGTATCAACATCGGTGGGAGTATCATTGGTAATAGTAGGATTGACATTGGTTATAGACTCCATTAATCCTTTAGATTGTTATAAAATTTGAAGAATATAACCAATAATTTGGATTGCTTGAGGCGTAACTAGCACTGTCCTAAAGGATTAATTCCACTCCTCGGAGATAGTAATCTCGGCACAAAGGTTTTAAGTGGCTATCCTCCTAGGATTCAACAAGCACTTCTCAACTAGTTTGTGCTAACTATTGAGGTTAATAGGAACAACTAATATTTACCCAAGAACTCAGGAATAAAACAAGAGAGATTTTTAGGTAGTGGTGAATAAACTTTTTGAAGAGTTGTACCTAAAAAGTTGAGGAGAGGGGGCTTTTTATAGGCAATACAAAAGTAGTAGTCAACAAATAATTAATTAAAATTAAATTTTTAGATGTAACATCCTCAAACTTTATGGCCATGAATCAATTTTGTAACATAAAAATTATTGTCACATTGACCATCATAACAACAATATTATGACTTGAATTTTAAACTTTTGAAATATTTATTTAAACATGTAAAATATAATAATTTTACAACACCCGAAACATATTATCACTCAAAATCCAATTCAGGAGGTCCTTTGGAGCAAGATTTTGAGGAACACCGCACTTTATAAACAAGAATTATATTTTTTGGTAATAATAAACATGAATTAGCATAATGTAAAATAAGTATAAAACTTAATTAATTGTATACTTCTTTTTTTTGGGGAGGGGGATTTGCAATATTAATTACATAGAATAAGTTCTCTTACAATTTTAACATTATTGTTTGTATTGCTCGCCTCCATTTATGTACAATTTTAATATTATCGTTTGTATTGCAGTATTAATCACATATCATAAGAATTAGCATAAGTTCAACAGTTAAATTTCCCTTTAGATCATCAATAAAAAATGAAAAATTCATCTATATCCGGATTGTTTAATATTGGTTCTTAGGAGGGTGTTTTGATCGATGAACTTAAAGCTTCACAAAACATGTTATAAGATTGTTTAGGAGTTTATAAGCACTATGAAAGTGTTTAGATGGCTTTTTTTTTTGTTTTGTGTGTGTTGTGTTGTTGTTGTTGTTTTTTTTGGAGGGGGGGGGGGGGGGGGGGGGGGGGGGGGTGGGGGGGATGAGCTATTAAACAAGATGTTAAAGACTTATAAGCTCTTAAAAATAATTGGGATCTCAACTTATAATTTCTCAAGATCATGACAAATCTTTTAATTGGTCATCTTAACTACAAAGTTACCATTACTAACGTCTTATAAGCTCCATAATCTTATTTAACACTTCAACAACTTATTTCTGAAATAAGATGTAATATATCTTATAACCTCCAAAAATTTCTTACATGATGTAAAATTGAAAAAAGAAAATGAATGTATCTTATCCATCATACGTGAACTTTGAGAATTATCCCAGAACTCGTTCATCAATTATGAAATTAAACTCGTAAGTGATTATACTAAATAGTTTATGGTATTTGATATGATGATTTATTTGATCATTATGTTGAAATGTGGCTCATTTTTGAAAGAGGAAAATATCACACATAGATAGAATTTGTAAAGGGTGGGCTCATTTGTTGTATAAAAGGAGACCACCTCTTCACTTTGAAAAACATCCCAAATTGCCTAAGTCTTTTAGCAATTTCTTCTTTCTTCCTCTATAGTTTGTAATAGTTTCACTTTAGTCCTTTAGTGAAATATTTTGGTGGGGTCCGAGGACGTAGGCTAAATTAGTCGAACCTCGTTAAATTTGGTGTTCTTTATTTTGTGCTATTCTTCAAGTAGCCATTGTTAGTTATAGTTGTAGTGTTATATTGTGCTATTAAATTCGTCTAGTTAATTCTGTCGAGGAGGTTGGGTTTTAAGCGCGACCATTGTGACGCCTCCAATCTTTCCTGAGAATTAAATCTAGTGTGGTTTTCTAGTACAATATTTCTCTCGCTATTTCTATATTTGGTGGAATATGACTCTGAGTTCCACAACAAGTGGTATCAGAGCTCGGGTATTCTGAGTATGCTCTGTGGTCGCAGTTTAATCTGATCTTCCACATCAGAAAAGTTTTCTCGGGCTATTTGGCTTTCGCATTTGGAGGGCTCTTGAAGAATAATTTGTAATCAAAAATGGAAGGCAGCTCAAAAGCATCATCGTCGTCCATTTGGGCAAGAACCACTGTGGCGAATACGCGATTGGCAGTGGAATCTTTTGATGGCACATGCCATTTTGGTATGTGGCAAAGCGAAGTTGTAGACGCACTCTTTCAACAAGGTCTATACTTAGCTATTGAAGAAAAGAAACCAAATGATATAGAGGAAAAAGAACGAAAATTTGGATGAGAAGGATTTGGCTCTGATGTTGCTGGGATCCCTTCCTGAGGAGTTTGAGTTTCTTGAAACCACTCTACTTCACAGGAAGGCTGCTGCTGTATCTCTTAACGAAGTTTGTGCTGCCCTGTACAGTTATGAACTGAGAAAGAAGGACAAGCAAGTTAGTTCAGGCGGAGATGCAGAGGTTTTGTTCGTCAGAGGTCGTTCACAAAACAAAAACAAAGGAAAGAAAGGGAGATCCAAGTCCAGGCATAAACTAAGCAAAGACGAGTGTGCCTACTGTCGAGAAACAGGACACTGGAAGAGAGATTGCCCAAAGATAACAACTAAGGGCAATTCTAAGGCCGTGGCGGAATCAAATGTAATCGCGTGTGATGATGCCGAATCGGACTTCTCATTGGCGACATCATCCAGCGGTGCTTCTGAAGTATGGATGCTGGATTCAGCATGTAGTCATCATATGACACCACATTTGGATTGGTTCTTTGATTTCAAAGAACAAAATGACGTTGTTTTCACAGCAAATGAAGCTCCTCTTACTACACTTGGGATTGGTTCAGTTCGCTTGAAGAATCACGATGGATCAATCATAACCCTAAAGGGTGTTCGGTATGCACCAGAAGTGAGGAAAAACCTTATTTCCGTTGGAACTTTAGAATCGAAAGGTTTTGAAGTAAGAGCTAAGGATGGGGTGATGAAGATCATCTCCGGTGCACTCGTGGTAATGAAGGGAATTCGGAAGAACAACAATACGTATCACTACATGGGTGGTACAGTTGTGGGTGCAGTAGCAGCAGTTACTGTTGATGATCGGAATTCAGAAGCAGTTAGGCTATGGCATATGCGCTTGGGACATGCAGGTGGAAAATCCTTGAATCTCCTCATAAATCAAGGATTGTTGAAAGGAGTGAAATACTCCAAATTGGAGTTTTGTGAACTTTGTGTTCGTGGGAAACAGACAAGGGTTAAATTTGGAACAGCAATCCATAATACTGATGGTATCTTGTTTTATGTTCATTCGGATGTGTGGGTCCCTCAAAAAATGAGTTCTTTGGGAGGGAAGCACTAGTTTGTAACCTTTGTTGATGTTTTTTCCCGGAAAGTTTGGGTGTATACGATGAAGACAAAGGATGAAGTGTTTGAGGTATTCCTCAATTGGAAAAAGATGGTGGAAACTCAGACTGATAAAAAGGTCAAACATCTCCGTACAGACAATGGTGGAGAATTTAGGAGTGGTCCATTTCAGAAATTTTGTGAGGATGAAGGCATTGTCAGACACTTCACTGTCAGACATACACCACAACAGAACGGAGTGGCAGAACGCATGAATCGGACTTTGCTGGAGAAAGTTCGATGTTTGTTATCCAATGCTGGGTTGGGTAAAGAATTTTGGGCTGAGGCTGTGACATATGCGTGCTATCTCGTTAGTCGTCTACCATCTGCTGCTATTGATGGAAAAACACCATTGGAAAAATGGTTTGGAAAGCCTGTTGCTGATTATGATTCCTTACATGTGTTTGGTTCCGCTGCATATTATCATGTTAAGGAATCAAAGTTGGATCCTAGAGTAAAGAAAGCTGTGTTCATGGGGATCACCTCTGGTATAAAAGACTATCGTCTTTGGTGTCCAGAAATAGAGAAAATAATCTTTAGCAGGGATGTCACCTTTGATGAATCTACCGTGTTGGAAAAGGTGAATGCAGAACAGCAGGATGGTACTCCCAAACAGGTGGAGTTTGAAAAGTTTGTTGTCCCAGCAGATCAAGAAACTCTTGATCATTCTCCTACGGTAGAAGGAGATTTTGAAGAAGAGGAAGTTCAACCCCAAGAACTTCCACAGCAACTTGAATCAGCAACTAGTAAGACAAAGAGGACAATCAGAAAGCCTGCTCGCTTTGATGATATGGTGGCTTGTGCATATGCAATTGCCGCTGATGATGTTCCTACCACTTATATTGAAGCAGTCAAAGGACCAGAGAAAGATAAGTGGACGATTGCCATGAGTGAAGAAATGCAGTCCCTTCATAAGAATCAAACATGGGAACTGGCCAGTCTCCCGAAGGGAAAGAAGGCAATTGGATGCAAATGGGTATTTGCAAAGAAAGATGGATTTCCTAGCCAAGGTGATGTTCGCTACAGAGCCAGATTGGTGGCCAAAGGTTATGCTCAGAAGGAGGGCATTGATTATAATGAGGTGTTTTCTCCAGTTGTAAAACACTTCTCCATTAGAATTTTGTTGGCTTTGGTAGCACAGTTGGATTTTGAACTAGTTCAGTTGGATGTAAAAACTGCATTTTTACATGGAGACTTGGAAGAGAAAATCTATATGACTCAGCCAGAGGGATTCAAAGTTGCTGAAAATGAAAATTTGGTTTGTAAACTTCAAAAATCGTTGTACGGATTGAAGCAATCTCCGAGGCAGTGGTACAAGCGATTTGACAAGTTTATGATGGGAATTGGGTACATAAGAAGCAAATACGATCATTGTGTGTATTTGTACAAGCTACAAGATGGATCCTTCATATATCTTCTTCTGTATGTTGATGTTATGTTGATTGCCTCCCCGAGTCTAATAGAAATTGAGAAGTTGAAGACTCATTTGAAAAGAGAGTTCGAGATGAAGGATCTAGGTGAGGCGAAGAAGATTCTCGGCATGGAGATTTTCAGAGATAGAAAATTGAGGAGGCTTTGTTTGACTCAGAAACAATATCTGAGTAGGATGTTGAGGCGTTTTGGCATTGATGAAAAGTCAAAACCAGTTAGTACTCCGCTTGCTCCTCATTTTAAGCTTAGCGCCGCTTTGTCACCGAAATCTGATGCAGAACGGGAATACATGTCAAAAGTACCGTATGCAAATGCTGTTGGTAGCTTGATGTATGCTATGGTGTGTACGAGGACTGATATTTCCCAAGCAGTGGGGGTTGTGCGCAGGTATATGCATGATCCTGGAAAGGAACATTGGCAAGCTATGAAATGGATTTTGCGATACATCCATGACACAGCTGATGTTGGTTTGATATTTGAACGGGAACATAGTGAGTATGTAGTCGGATATTGCGATTCAGACTATGCTGGTGATTTAGATAAGCGTAGATCAACTACACGCTACGTATTTACTCTTGCTAAAGCACCAGTCAGTTGGAAGTCTACCTTACAGTCAACGATTGCTCTGTCTACTACGGAAGCAGAGTATATGGCAATTTCAGAGGCTGTAAAGGAAGCAATTTGGCTTCAAGGGTTGCTTGGTGAACTAGGGATTGGACAAAAGTATGTCAAAATTCATTGTGATAGTCAAAGTGCTATCCATTTAGCAAAGAACCAAGTTTATCATGCAAGGACGAAGCACATTGATGTTCGGCATCATTTCATAAGAGAGATACTCGAAGAAGGTGGAGTCAGAATCGAGAAGATCCATATTACTGAGAATCCTGCTGATATATTGACAAAAGTTGTGACTGCAATCAAGTTCAAATTTTGTTTGGACTTGATCAACATTGTCAAAGTTTGAAGATTGGTTTTGGTGACTCCGTTTGATGAGGAGATTGAAGATTTTGAAATTCGCCAAGGTAGAGATTTGTTGAAATGTGGCTCATTTTTGAAAGAGGAAAATATCCCACATAGATAGAATTTGTAAAGGGTGGGCTCATTTGTTGTATAAAAGGAGAACACCTCTTCACTTTGAAAAACATCCCAAATTGCCTAAGTCTTTTAGCAATTTCTTCTTTCTTCCTCTATAGTTTGTAATAGTTTCACTTTAGTCCTTTAGTGAAATATTTTGGTGGGGTCCGAGGACGTAGGCTAAATTAGCCGAACCTCGTTAAATTTGGTGTTCTTTATTTTGTGTTATTCTTCAAGTAGCCATTGTTAGTTATAGTTGTAGTGTTATATTGTGTTATTAAATTCGTCTAGTTAATTCTGTCGAGGAGGTTGGGTTTTAAGCGCGACCATTGTGACGCCTCCAATCTTTCCTGAGAATTAAATCTAGTGTGGTTTTCTAGTACAATATTTCTCTCGCTATTTCTATATTTGATGGAATATGACTCTGAGTTCCACAACACATTAATCTGATCGAAGAACAAACAGAGACTTCCATTTCGACTCTCCAACCGCAAACTGAATACAGCCACTAACATTTCATCACACACAACCCGACATTCATCAAGAAGCGAAATTTATAGCAATAATACAAACCCAGGACTATGTGTTGCTCCTGCTACCAATCCACTTCGCAGACCCTCGCCTTTCGAGTATTACTCTCGGGGCTAATATGCCCCGAGATTAACATATGCCTCTATGTGCAGCCACCCACTACCTCTAGCCACTCTGCAGCAAAAGAAAATGAACAAGAAAATATCATTAGAAATACAATCAAAAGAGGCCTTTTAAGTCGACTATTTAGAAATTATATCTGGTAATAGAACTCGCTTTTTCATAAGTCAATTCGTTAATATGATAGGAAAAATCACCCGAAAGGGCTGTGCTTGTAGGCTATCCATGATAATAGAGACGCAAAGAAAAGGCGTCATTTCTTTAACATAATCGAGTACGCCCTTCTCATTACTAAATGAATATCCCACCAAGTAATATAACTCTCTGTCAAATGTCCACCACTTCGTACTACACACATTGGATGTGAAGTAAATAAAAGAATTTGCAGGAGATTAAGACAAAAACCAGTTATAATAACTGTAATTTTGGGGATTCATAGTAATTTATAGGGTTAATTCCATTTCACCTCCTACAACTATGCCACTTTTGAGAGATTTATCGCATTCACTTTTGCATTGCATCATTTCTCCAATATTTTATGAAAAAACAGCAGATATGCCTATTTTGTCGATTGTCTAAAAATGGTCCGGAAATTAAGATGCATCCGTAACAAAAAAGTCAGGTGGTATACAAGAAATAACCAACAAGTAAAATGAAAAAAATAAAAGTGGAAACAAATCATACCTCCATTGTTTCATAAGTAGGGGAAGTAAATCAATTCCAACAACCTATCGAATCCAAGTCCTGTATAATCTGCCCATCGATTTCTATAACGGGGACATGTGATATTTTTGGCCAGTCCTTCCCGTTTGGTTTCATGCACCTCTTCCCCATAGGTCCACAGCAACCTATACGCAGCGCCCTCAGCGACTGGAGACTCCCAATCCAGTTTGGTAAATCACATGTTCCACAATCCCATATTGTCAAGTCTCTGAGCGCACTTAATCGTTGCACGCTTTCTGGCAAATGATTCATCTCCCGGCATCCATGTATCCACAAATGCAGCAGGTCTGTCCCTTTCTCCAGTGGCCCTGACAACGGATTCAGTTTATAGCAGTGTAGAAGTGATAACGATCTAATGGAAGACAAACTTTCCAACGTAGCTGCTGGAAATGATCTAATACTATCACACCAAATGATCTCTAAATTCTCGAGAGAGTTGAGGTACTGGAGTCCCTCGGCAACAAACTCAAGATTATTGCACGAATTGATGTACAAGTTTTTTAGAGCTGATAGATTATCGAGCACGTTTGATAGAGTCTTGATCGGCAATTTCACTATCCGCAGTTCTTCTAGGGACTTGTGATTCTGGAGTAAGCCTACTGGAAAAACATCCAGATCTGCAAGCTCGGATAGGACAAGTGATGTGAGTGAAGTGACAGAGGTAATGGATCCAACAAGTGTCAGATTGCTGCGACATATATGCAAATCTCTGAGAGCCGGTAGAAATGGTAATTGAGTCAACTTGGGACACCCTTCTATCTTTAAATCTTTTAAGCATGAAAAACTCTCTAATGAATCTGGTATGATCCATTCCTCTAAGTTAGACATTTCACTGATAGTGAGAGTTGTCAATGCAGGAAACGATCTTTGTCCATTTCCAAGCCATTCAGTACCCAAATGCTTGATACAATTCATTCCTTTGAGTTCCAGATTTTTAAGAGAGGACAACTTCCCTAAGGTTGGAAGGTGTTCGCATCTTCCAAAATTCTTCAGACGAATGTCATTTAGGTGTTTAAAAGCTAAAGTTGACATCCAATTTGGGAATTTGGAACCTTTGTACGAATTAATGCAGATCTTTTCAAGATTCTCATGAGGTTGGAGACCCTTTAGAACCTCTTCGAAATATTCTGCAGACTCCTCTGTGATGTCGTTTTTCCAAGATAAACTCAAAGAAATCAAATTTTTTTTTCTTATCAAGTTGGCACTTTTAGCATCTTCAAAATTTCTCACGTTTTCAAGCCCTTTTATGCTCAAGTTTCCTCCAAGATTTAATTCCTTCAGCTGGTCTATTTGGTGAGACGCGTCTTGACCCACAATGAAAATGCTTAGTGTGCGCAGGCAAGTTAAATCTCCCAATCCAGGTGGTGTACAACGAAGACTACGAAACCGCTCCATTTCTAGGAACCAAAGATTTTTCATCAATTTCAAGTTTTTAGGAAGCTCAAGAAGCGAATCAGAGTTTGTAAGCTTCAATGTCTGAAGGTTAAGGAGATAAATCAAGGACTCAGGTAACCTTCTGAGCGGAAAGCATGACATTGTAAGGTACCTAAGATGTGCTAATCTACATACTAAATTTGGTAATTTTTGTACGCTCCAAGAATTCATGACCAACACTCTTAGATATTGTTGCTTTGAGAGGAAAGGAAAAAAACCTTTTGTCTTATCTAAAACTTTATTTCCATCCACAATAAGTGAGCGCAAAGAGTCCTCAATTGGCAATTTGAGCTTACTCCTGTTCTCGGGAATCGCCCAAGATTCCTTTAAGTCAAGACGCACGTGGCGAAGCATTTTAGGAAAATGTGGCACCTTGCCATACTCCATGATTTTAGTTTCATGTCTCACAACAGATTGTGCTAAATCATGCATCAAATCGTGCATTTTACACATCATCTTACTACTGGAATCTATCTGGGCATCTTGCAAGAAGGATCTCCAAACCAATTCCTTGAAGATCAAATGCCCAGTCAGGTGCGAATCTGTTGGGCCTTCAGAGGGAATAAAGCCGTTTGCCATCCATAGCTGGACGAGCTCATTTTCCTCCATCACGTGGTCCTTTGGAAATATGCAACAATAGGCAAAACATTGCCTCATTTGAGGCAATAGATTGTCATAACTTAACCTCAAGGCTGGTAAGATACAATTCTCATCATCTCGAAGATGCCAGATTTCACTTTCTTTGATTGCTAACCATTCGCCTTCATGGGATTTAAATCGCATTAGGCTCCCCAAAGCCTTGATAGCCAAAGGTACGCCACCACATTTTTTCACTATCATTTTGCCAATTTCAACTAAATTCTCCTCCTCCTCTCGAGCTATGAATGCTCTTTGCTTGAATAAGGACCAAGAATCATCTTTCGACAAATATCCAATGTTGTGTGGAGTGATCGTTGCCATCATAATAGCAACTTTCTCAATCCGGGTTGTAACCATTAGCATGCTCCCTTTGGACCCACATCTTAACACTTCTTTCAGTCCATCCCACAAACTAGGGTTCTCATTCCAAACATCATCGAGAACCAATAAAAATTTCCGTCCCCTCAACCTTTCTTGAAGAAGGCGCTGTAGAGGATCCAATTCAGAAACACTGGATCGGCTTCCTTCTGTAGAATCTTTAATCACTCCTCCAATAGATTCTATAATCGCTCTCATCAACCTCTGTATGCTAAAATCATCAGAGACACAGACCCAAATACGCAACTCGAAATGCTTCTCTGTCCTTGCATCGTTATAGACGAGTTGCGCAAGCGTGGTTTTCCCAAGCCCGCCCATACCCCACAATGCATAGACAGAAAGATCATCTTGTTCGTGCCTACTGTCAAGAAGCTCCCCAATTATCATTTCTTTTTCCTCTTTCCTTCCACAAATCTCCAATTCATTCACCAATGAACTAGTCTGCCTGCTGTCTAACGTCTCCCCGAATCGATTCTCCATAACACCCTCGCTTAGCTGGAATTGAAGTCTCTCTTTCGCTATAGCATCTAATTTTTCCCTTACATCTTTCACTTTATGCGCCATTTTCGACCGGAATATTACACGATTTTGCAACGAAAGAAAGGATTTCAATTGATGATGCACACCACTTCCAGAATTCACCCTTCTTCTTCTGGGACCCTCAGTGGCTATCTGGTCGAGAATATTCTCAGCGTCATAAGCAGCATTCTTGAGCTTTCTCAGCCAGTTCTGTAGGGCTTCGCTCTTCCTTTGCTTGAGTTCAGCATCTTGGAGGACAAGTTGAATTGTACAGAATATACTTTCGAGATTTTTGAGTTCAACACTCAAGCCCCATGCAAGACCAATCTCCTGTAGTACAACTGAGTTCAAGTTCCCAAGAATTGTTTGCGCAAGTGCAGAAACAAATGCATCTGCCATATCTTGAAACTCTCAATTGAGTTGAGATGAGTATATAAATTTAGCAAGAGAGTTGGATGAGTTGAATTGATGATAATCTGTAAAAGTTGCAAAACTGTAAGATTCTAAATGAGCTGAAAACAAAGTCAACGGTTGTTAAAGCCGTCACCTTTTACTATTATATTTATTTTCTATTCTTGTTATAAGGGCTTCACACGTAAAATGGCGCAGGTTCGGTGAGGAGAGTTTATCTAACTGATTAGGTGAGGAGCATGCAAGGATACTCCAAAAAATTATCGGACATGCATCGTATTCGAGTACAACTATTGAGAGAAGTGAGAAAATAAATATGGGGAACCGTGTTCCCATATCTATTCTTCTATTGTAAAAGTATGAGTGATTTTTTAAAATATTTGATGTACCTAATTTATCTCTAGGTAATTCACCTTTTTAATGGCAAAATAGTCAAAGAATAAATAATAAAATAATTTGTATATATCTATAATAATAAGGTGTATAATTACATTAGGACTCTATAATAAAAGTACATATGTAATTGCATAAGAACTCTACAAGAAAATTATATATAGAGGACTCTACAAAGGAATTATATTTAGACAATAATTACATTGTATAGATAATTAATTGTGTATGAATCATATGACAAATATAATTTATTTATTTTTTGAATGATTGAAATTCGTTCAAATTATATGGCATGATTATCGAAACAAAGTAGTCAGTCAAGCTCCTCCAAACAAGCATGATACTATAAGATCAACTTTCGTAGCTCGATATTGAATAATTTTGAGGTTCCAATTTCAAATGCATATACAATCACAAATGTTTGTATATGAAAAATATTTCTCATTATGTGTTAATGATCTTTGTAATATATATGCCTTGGCTTTTACGTGCAACGTGCCTGTATTTAAATTTATATTTTAATCAATAAAATTTAATTATATAACTGAAAAGACACATTCAATAGTATCAAAGCAAACTAAAAAGAAAGCATCATTTAAGCCAAACCCATTGTGACTCGTGGAGAGTGACATTGAAATTCAAAATGAAGGCACATCGAATAATTTTGACAATGTTAGCGGCAGCTAAGGAAAGATACATATTTTTTCAAAAATAAAAGGAAAGATACATAGACTGATAATCTATGCATACATCATAAACATATTAGAAAATATTAATATTATTTTATCAAAAGTTTAATTTTTTCAAATAGATTTAGCTAAAGACATATAGTGGTGATATAGGACTACAAAACAAATAAACAAAAGGTATCACACTACCAAATAATCAATTATTCTCTTAAACGATTATTAATTTGCCAAGAAGCTAGACATATATTTTCAATTAATTTATTTATTCAAATATTCATTCAACCTTTCATGTCAATCAATATTTGATTTTTCAAATAGTTATAGTTTAATTAATAATTGATTAGTTAAGTTATCATATAAATTGATTTAACGAGATATAATTCACGTGCTACGCACGTGTTGTTTACTAGTTTATTTAAGAATTTACGTGTCATGTGTCCAACTATTTAGAAAAATGATGCAGGTTAGGTAAGGAGATTCTTCTTTTTTGCTAATTGATTAGGTGATGAGATTCTTCTTTTTCGCTAATTGATTCGGTGAGGGGCATGAGCTTTTGAGAATTATTATTACATTGTAAATTCTAATTAATTGTGTGTGTATATATATATATATATATATATATAGGATATGGATCAAATATATCCCTTGCCATTAAGTAAGATATAAAACTCAATCTAAGCCTTTGATTCAATTTGATCCCAAGGTCTACATTTAACACATTTAACTGATTTAATAATTTATTTTAATTATGTAAAGGGCATTTTAGTCATTAAATTATAACTGACAGATTCAATTTAATACACAGTATCAAATCAAATCCCTAATTTCACGCGCCATAACCGATTTCATTATATTCTTTCCATATAATCACATATATCCATAACCGATATCATTATATTCTTTCCATAATCACATATATCAGCAAAATTAATAAGAGATATATTTTTACCCATTTAATTCATCATCAAATCGATTGTTTTCCAACAAAATTGATTCGAGATATCGTTTTACCCGTTCAATTCATCATCAAATCGGTTGTTTTTCAGCAAAATTCGAGATCAGCGCTGTAAAGATTGAAGGATGTGCAGAAATCGAATCCCTATTCATCATCTTCTTCTGTTTTCAATTCAATTTTTTCTGAATTCTTCCTCTGTTATCAATTATGAGTCTGCAAATCATCATTAAGCAACTGATCTAATGTAATAGATAGAGTGAATTTGAACAAATGGGTTTCTCTTTATTTCTCTGTAACAGACCATTATACACTACAATAACAAACCATTATACACTACAATACAAACCATTATACACTACAATATAAATCATTATACACTATGAATTTTATACACAACTATATAGAATGGTATAACAGATTGTAGGTTAGATTCATTATTATACACTACAATACAAACCATTATACAATGTGAATTTTATACACAACTATATAGAATGGTATAACAAATTATAGATTAGATTCATTATTATACACTACAATACAAACCATTATACACTGTGAATTTTATACACAACTATATGTATAACAAATTATAGATTAGATTCAATATATTACACTACAATATAAACCATTATACACTGTGAATTTTATACACAATTATATAGAATGGTATAAGAGATTATACATTAGATTCATTATTATATTAACTCAACAATTGGTGCTATCAAGAATTGGAACTAAACAAAGAATTGGAAAATAAAGAAGAAGTCAAAATGATTACAATTAGTGAGATTAAAAGTTAAAATGTTGGAAGCCCTCCTGCTGAAATGCCTCATCCAACAAAAATTGAGAGTGATCCATCAATTTGGGGCTTAATCTGAACATCAACACACAAAAATCCATCTGATTGAGAGCTCCATCTCCATCAAAGTCTCCTTCCTTAAGCATTCCATAAAGATCATTATCAGACCATTCTTGAAACCCCAATAAAGCAGAGTTCTTTTTCAGACTCTCGAAAGTGATGACACCTTTGTCGGAATCCATTAACAGCTGAAACCCATTGCAGAGTTCCCCAATCTTATTAATAATACAAATTATACACAGTCTTCTTTTTTATAGATTCAACTTATAAATCTTATTTTATAGAATGGTGTAACAAATTATAGATTAAATTCATTATTATACACTACAATACAAACTATTATACATTACAATACAAACCATTATACACTACAATACAAACCATTATACACTGTGAATTTTATACACAATTATATAGAATGGTATAACAGATTATACATTAGATTCATTATTATACACTACAATACAAACCATTATACACCGACGAGTTAATGCAAAATTCAGAAATTCAATATTTCAGATTTTGATTTTTTCAATCTCAAGTTGGAGATTTCAGAAATTTCAGATTTTAGATTTTGAGAATTTCTGAAATTTCAGAATTTTAATTCAATCAATAACTGATTCTATTAATTTTCTGTGATTTAATTTTGGCAACAAATCGAGAGATTGTAGGCGAGATTTTGGCAGTTTCAAATGGAGAGATTTTAGGAAAGATTTTGTCCCTTTTTTTTGGTTGGTTAAATGCTGTAAAACGATGTCATTGACTGTTATACCCCTTGATACAATTGGAGCCAAATATCCAGCCTATTTATTGATTAATTGTGGACTGTTGGATTTAATGTATCCAATGGTGTATATTGGGTCTTAGATCTTATCTAAGAGAGGGTATGTATTAGATCTTGACCCTATATATATATATATATATATATATATATATGTTGATTTATCATCCTTATTTCAAAATTGTGTTTAATTATGCTTCTAAGCTACATTTTTTAATTACCCCTTGATTTACAAAATAAACAAATTAAATAATCTCTTTTTAATTTCTTACCTCGGTTTTGAGTAGAGGACTGAGGAGAGCCGAGTAGGAGGGGGATTGACGGGCGATGGTGGCGGCGGTGTTCATATACGGCGGCGGCAGCGGCAGCGGTATTCGTGTACGACAGCGGTATTCGTGTATGGCGGCGGCGAGGGGCGAGGCAAGGAGCTGTGTGAGAGTGAGGCAGATGAGAGAGTGGCAAAGTGAAACTGTGAGAGACGTTGAGGCAGGCTGGGTGGGTTTTACTAAAAGAGATTAATGCAAAAAAAAACTTGTGTTAATGTGAAATTGCAAAAAAACCCTTGTGTTATCGACAAAGGCTAAAAACCCCCCTATGTTCTTAAAAAGTCTGCAAACAGTGGATTTTTGGGAAAAAAAGTGCGTGTTTTTCACCTTTAATGACATGCTTCTTTTTTGTTTGCAGAGTGTATAAATGACAAAAAAACATGTCATTAAAGGTGAAAAACATGAAAAACACGCTCTCTTTTTTCCAAAAATCCACTGTTTGCAGACTTTTTAAGAACACATGGTGGTTTTTAGCCTATTTCGTTAACACGGGTTTTTTTTTTTGCAATTTCGCATTAACACAGGGGTTTTTTTTGCATTAATCCCTTACTTGAATTTAGAAATGATAATTGATGTTTTAACCCCTAAAATTTTTCGAAATTCTATATTAGCCTTCCTTTAAATAAAAAATTATATATTATTTTTAAACCAATTTGGTTTTCGATTTAGTTTGGTTAACTGGCCATGAAAATCGAAATCGAACCAAAAATCTCGATTCAGTTTTAATTTGGTTCGGTCAATTAACTGAACCGGAAATAGTCACACATTGATTATCTAAAATGCATTTATTTTAATATTCCAAGCATCACAAAGTTAAATCAAATATCATTAGAAGTTAGGAAGTCACACATATTTCTAATGAATATGCTATGAAACAATCTTTTAGCCGCATTACTTTTAGACACGCTTATATCTTTTAATAAGAAACAAGAATTTTTGATCAATAATAAACAAGAATTAGCATAATGTAAAATAAGTATAAAACTTGTATACTTATTTTGGGGAGGGGGATTTGCAATATTAATTAGGGAAAATTACTAAAACCCCCCACAAAATAAATTTTTATATCCAAAAACCCATTATACAAACTTTTCATTAAAAAAAACTCAAAAGTCAAGATTAAAAGCTTTTTGGACTAAACTACCTTTCATTCATTAAGTTAAGAATTGAACAATTGATCTTTTTTATTGAATTTTTTTTGTTACTTCAATCAAGATTCATAAAAACTAAGAAGGTGAAAGGTTTCGACCATTCATATGCTTTGAGGATATCATTAATTCTTGAGCAATTACAACATACAATAGAAAATTTTCATTATTAATAATTAAATCCGTAGGAAATTGAAAGGCTTATATTATAGATGATTGTGTTACTTTATTAAATTGTTATGAAGGGTTGAGTTGGTCTTTTCACAATTGGAAAAAACAAATATGATATCCACACATTTATATTAGTACTAGTATAAAGCATGTGCGTTGCATGTGATATCCAATTTTTTTTAGAACTTTTCTTAATTTATATTGATCAAACTATAAGTTGAAGTTGGTAGATGCTTGCACAATAATTGTATCAAGATTCTACGCTAAAAGACAATATACTTCAAGTGTGCAAATTGTATTTAACCCAAATATTTTTCCCATAAGAGTGTAATGGTCTATATGAAAGATATATCAACCCTTGTCGAAATCTAACGTTATTCCTGATTCAATTTTCAAATTTAATAAGCAAACTCAATTAGAGAACTTTAAGCGATACATTCTTTTTGTAAAGTGCTAAACACAACGTAAACATAAAAATGGGCACAAGTGCAGGCCAACAAATAACATAAGCAATAAGTTAAAATTAAAATAAAATAAAGACCAAACACATTATGAACTAAAACTTTGAAATATAATTTATTATTTAACATGAGATATTTGTTATTTAATTAGTATTTTTTTTAGTCAGATACCTTCTCTTACTTTTCCATCATATAGTTTTTTCTCTATGAAATAAAGCGCTTTAGTTAAAATTTTTGTCAAATCATTAGCTTTTCATATAAATGGGAATGCCATCTAGGGTGTACACATTCAGAAACATTATACAAAGATGCCAATTTAAGCGAAATGATGGGTAACCAAATTTAGATTCCTATGAATAAACTTCAATTTCCACTTAGGGTGGCTTCTACATAAGTCCTGTATCTCCAGGACCAGCGATTTAAATTACGAATCGCCGGTGACAAATTGAAATCCCACGACTATGATTTATTCAAAATTGATGTTTAAGTCAGGGACGGATTTTATAATATACCCCCCCAACAATATATATGTTCGGTGCTAACCATAACACAAAAACAGGTTTGGCTGAGTTGGTGGGTTGCTTGGTGGTAAGTTACACTTAGCAATGGAGGTGCATGGTTTGAATCCCTGCCATCCCTTTTTCTGTCTTTTTTAATTTATAAGCTCTTTCTCTCAATTGAAAGTGGACGGTTCCTCTCACTTGTCATATAAGGCATGATTATCATATAACATTCTTATATTAATTTTTAAAAAGGTAATTACTATAAAAAAAAAAAAGTTGAATTGACAATAGCTTTAATTTTCTTTTTTGAAATTCAATTCTATACATATTAGGGTTAGAATTGATAAAATCTTTTTCTTTTAAACCTCTCTTCTACACATATTAGAATTAGAATTAATAAAAACTTTTCCCAAAAACTATACAAAACATCAACACATTTAAAAACAAGAAAAGGTCGATCATCAATCGATTATTCAGAGTTTATACGCCACAAGGTATGAACTAATCGCAATACATTATTTTATAATTTTAAAAGAGTTATAGTAAATAATAACTTTATTCGTGTACAATTTCGATAAACTTCTTAAAGAATTGTTTTATATTTCAAAACTACTACAAGTTTATTGAAAGTTAGTTTTGTTTACGCATTATAATTGTTATTTTATTTATTTGTTAAAAATAAACTATGTTTAAATATATACTCATAAATATTGTAAATTTTTTTTTTATTTCAATGCATTTCGGCCCCCCCAAGAAGTCAATCCTAGATCCGTCCTTGGTCTAGGTGTCTGCTCTTGTGATCTCTGAACTCTGTTGGAGAGTTGAAGCAACTTGATCTCATCAGCTATGATTTTCTTCGTTTGAACATCTTCCCTCGACAGTCCTCCTTCAAAACATGAATACAAAGAGAATTTTAAGATTCACGATTGGACATTGTATTTCTCTCTGTATGCCATCACTTGTCTATAATCTCAACTTTTATATGTAAATTAAATGGAATTTGATTCGAAATTTCCCTAACCCCTATATTACCCTCTGGCAGGGGCCAAATTATGCATCTCACCCCTAAGATTAAGATTCTGACTAACATAACTTAAGTGTCTTGATGCAAGGCAGATCCACTGTGAGGGTGTGGTCTCTAAATATAGAACAGGTTCCTTAACAAGGATTAGAATTTTGGCCTGATCAAGTGGCTAAACATTCCCGGAATGATTTACCTACAAGTGAGAACTCCTTCAAAATTAAGCACACATTTCATAACAAGAAGCATAACGAGATATTTCATACAACTCGAGCACGGTTTTTGCTTCAAACTTTAAAAAATCATGAACAATACTATGATTGGCTGGAAAAAGACGAGCCTCATACAAGCATAGGGTTCACAAGTGTCGGGGAAGCTATATGAAGCGTGCTTATCCAACATCGAATAATATCCTAGATCACATCCATGGGAACATCTGTTTAAGCCAGGGGGTAATTTACATGCTTTCTGAAGTGAAATTGGTCGAGAATATTATGGTAGTTGATGAAAATGTTACGAGTTATAAGAAATAAATTATGTCTTCAATGACACCATGTGAATTTTAAACTTTCCACTGTAGCTGAAAGGTGAGTAGGGGTAAAAGACGAATCAAACTACTCGATATTCGACTATCGGTAAAAGTTTGTTTTTGCTCGATTCGTTAACATATCAAACCAAGCTTGAACAATTTTTTGTGTTTGATAAGTTTTGAAGCTCGGCTCAAGCTCGCCTGATTAGTAAAACATAATAAAAACATGTACAAAAAAGTCAAACTACTCTAGCTCGAATCGTGTTCGGCATGATGAAAACTCGTTTGAGCTTGGCTCGATTAATAATCAAACAAGCTCAAACACAAACTTTGAAGCTCGATTATATTTCAAACAAGTTTGAACAATATCTCGTTCGGCTCGATTAGGCTCATTTACACCCCTAAAGGTGAGGAGTTGGAGAGGCTTTTCTTTCTTATTAAATATATTATTTGTATTATTTGAGATGAGACTCTTCAAATTATATTAGGAATGAAACGGACAGCAGCAAACTTGCATTAATCAACATTATTGCAAAAATAGTGACATATTTATAATATATAATAATAATCAAGTTATAATAGAGTTATTTAGGTAAGGGCAACAATGTACTTTGACAATTGAAAGAAACATCTTCAAAGATCCATATTTTTACAGAAGTAGTAGTAGTATAGATAGATAATGAAGAGAAGATAAAGTACTAATATTTCTTAATCATTAGCTTTTTTAAATCAAATTGCTCAATGCTTAGCAAGATACCTTTGGGATGAGGATTAAACAACTACCTGGAAATGTATCCTATTGTTAAGTCAATGAGAGATTAACAATGAGATTAGAACCTAGCACATGATTTGGCCTTAAGACGAGGAAAATATATATTTGTTACACCACATACTGAACATGAACTTGTTTAATTTCTTTTTTAATATTACAATTAGACGCGGTTTGATGTCAGAGAACAGCTCATCGTTCATATTAAATTACCACTTGAAGATATAATATTAGGATTACACTATTACAGCAAAGCAAGCGGGATGCATTGTTAGTAAGAGAAGAAAACAGCTCCTTATTTAAACAAAATCTCTAATTTCTTTGCATCTGCTTTCTCTCTTTCTTTGCATCTATACTCACACACAGACAACCTTTCAATCATCTATCCCAAAAAAAAAAAAAAAAAAATGGCTAAAACTGTGATCAGTGCTAGTGTGGAAGTTTTTCTTTTACGACCATTCATTTTTTTTATGTTAGTGGTGGAATAAATATGGGTTAATTTGTACTCTTTTTTTATACATATTTTCAATACATAGTTGATCTATACAGTTATGGTAATTAATTTGGTGTGAGGTGACCATTCAGTTTCTCTTTTATGACTATTCATTATCTTAGGTTAGTGGTGGGATAAACATGGGCTAATTTGTACTCATTTTCAATACATATTTTTAATACATAGTTGAGGTTAGAAGTATAAAATCATAATTAGAACAAACACTAAAATATCCACATTTTTAGTATAGTACTTGCAAAAGACATGTGGTGTGTGAGACTATAAGAGAGAATTTAATCGTAACAATATATTACATAAAGGAATTATTTGTAATTAGCTGACTGGAAAAGGTTCTCTTTCATTTAGTTAACAACTGATCTATTAATACATACTATTTACGAACCATTAAACTTCTTAGAAGTTAGAAAAGTTGGAAAAATTTCTAATTGATCATTACACTACCTATGACTTTTAGACTGTTGAACAGATTTTTCATTAAATTAATATGAAATATAAATATCGATACCATATATTGAAGATACAGATAATCCTTCAATCTTATAATCTATCTTTTAAATTAGACACTTCAATAACTTCTAATGTAGCATAGCATTACCGGCCAACAATTTTTCGCATTAGAATCTATTTTATTATAAAAGTACGAGTTGGTTTTTTTACATTTTTGATGTACCTAAAATATCCCTATGGAATTCAATTTTTTAATGGCAAAAGAGTCAATACATTAGAAAAAATGTCAATACATTAGGACTCTACAATTACATATAGATGTAGAAGTACAGTAGAACACTCCTATTTATTTATTCATTAAGAATACGAGTTGGTATTTTAAATTTTTTGAGATGTCTAAAATATCCCTATGCAAATTAATTTGTAATGACAAAAGAGTAAAAAACAAATTAAAATATATTTTTTAGATTTCCTATTCTACCCTTCTCCTAGGCAACTTTTTTCGACCAAAGAACCCTTGAGGTGGTGAATGTAATTTTTCAAAACAAAGAGCGTGTAATTGTAATTTTTAACAATTAAATACATGATTTCATAAAAAACTTGTTAATATATTTAAGATGAAGTGCGAATCTAGATTTATGTCAATTTGGGACAGTTTAGATGAATTCAACGAAGTAATGATGAAATACACTCGGTGAAATCATACCAAATGTAAACAAAAAAGTTTACTGAAGATCATGCAGAAAATTTTGATTATGCTATATTGTTTTACAAAATTTATTTTGATTTTCATTTAGGCAAACCGATAAATAAGTTTTAAAAAGAATAAAAGAAAAAAATTGAGATAAGGAGTCAAATTTTATTCAAAATTAAAAATATCAATGAAAAATATATAAACATAAAATTATGTATTTGGTCCAATACAATATGACAAACGAACCCTATACTGGTTGAATTGAATACTAAACTTTTTAGAAAATGAAAACACAAATCGGGTTTCAGGTGATTTTAGGAGCAATATCATAATTTAATGTAAATAAATCTAAATTAGCAAGTTATCAAAACATATTAATATTAATTAGTAAATTAAAATAAGTTGAGAGAAAATAATTATATATAATGTTATAATAAAAAAATAAAAATAAAAAGTATCATATGGAAAAATATAAAATGACAAAAATTAAAAAAGAAAAGAAAAGAAAGTAAAAAACGGTCAGCAATGGAGGGGTGAATGTAAAGTTTTATTACAAGAGGGGGTGTCTATAATATGCTCAAATTAAGCGGACTAAACTGTAATTACACTAAATAAGGAGGTGGTTAGTGTAATTAATCATTTTTTTAATTGTATTTATATTTATTTTTTTAAAACGAGAGCAAGATTGCATTTTACACTTTCCGTGATGCTTGACTAATGGTCGTTAGTCGCGGGGAAGGGAGGGGGGGTGTCAATGTAAGGTCTTATTATAAGAGGGAGTGTCTAGTATCGGTCCAAAATAAGAGGGTAAATGTATGGTAATTACTTTAAAGGGAAAATACTTACAACCCCCATGTGAAAGCCGTTATTCTCACTCCACCCCTATGAAACAGAAAACAACAAGAAAGCCCCCATGAAAGAAATTAAAAAGCACTTTAACCCCCTACGCGCCTCACTAGCTTGTTTTGCAATTGGTTATGAATTTTTTGCCTGTAAAAGAAACTATTTTGCCCTTGATCTAGCAACCATTGGATCTAATCTCTTACAAATCCTACGGTCATCACTAAATACCTATATTTTACTAAATTCAATTTATAGTAACCATAGATCTTTATAGAGATCAACGGTTCATATTTATATATATATATATATATGCAAATATAAAACCTACTACTACCACCATTCCGCCGCCATCGCGGCGCCACCATGACTTTTCCTCCGCCCACCACTGGCAACTCCACACATATATTGCAAATTTGTAGATTTTCAAATTTGCACTTGAAGCAAACCTTCAAATCTCCAAATTTACAAATTTCAACCCCTTTGGGATCTCTTCAAATCCTATCCCCAAATCCGCCATAAATAGCCGCCTCAAGCCCCCTCTACACCAAATCCGCCACAAATTGCTGTCGACTCAAGTCAACCCACCCGCAAATTGATGTCGAACCAAAATGCGTGTATTTTGCCTGTTGAATTTGAATGGGGAAGAGGGGAACGGGTTTTTTAGCGTTGATTTTGGTTGAGATAGGAGAATGGTATGTTAGGGTTAGGGGGAAGGGGATGAGTTGGAGAAGAAGGTGAAAAGAAAAGGAAAACTTAAATATTTAATAGTTTGTAAAATAGAAAATAAAATAGTAAATTATATTTGTATAAATATTTGTAAAAAATAAGGGTAGTTTTGTCTTTACAGAAAGGTTCACAGGCCAAAAATTTTTAAGAGAGGCGTTGTATATAATTTAAAAAATTTTAGGGAGGTGTTTTGTTATTTTTTTTTCACAAAGGGGCAGAGTGATAATAACGGCTTTCGCAGGGAGGTGGATTGTTCTTTTCCCTTACATTTAATAAGAGTGGTAGTTAGTGTAATTAATTCTTATATTTTAAGGAGAGCCCATGATTCACGTGCAACGAACGTGTTATTTACTAGTAATAGAAAATGTGTGAGCATTCTTTCAAATATATTGTTTGATTGTCATTTAGTATTTTTGAAAAATTAGTTTAGATTCAAGTGCATTAAGAATTCGACTTAAGGGTGTGGATAAAGATAGAGATAATAATAAGTGTAAGAAGAAGTGAAAAATTAGGATTAAATGTAAGTGCATTTATGATTAGGTTTAAGGCTGTCAATAATGATGAGGAATTGAAAAGTGGGGAAGTTCTAACATCTACCAGGCTACCAGTTACGGTGCTTCATTTTCTAGAAAAAAAATCCTTGATAGATTAATATGCATGTTCCATTTCCATCAACGTATCAAATGCCAAACAAAGTCATTGTTGTTCACTAATAAAAGTTGACACAACTTCTAATTTTATTTTCTTCTAATTTTATTTTTTAAAAAAAAGAGAGAGCAAGAAGAAGAAAACACAATCCAGTAGGCATATACATGCACTATAGATAATACCTAAGGACCCAATCATTAATACAAATTTGAATATGAGTGAACTTAAAAATCAGCATGAACATTTTGTGTAAAAACGAAACATGTCAAGCTTTTTTGATTGAATAATACATGAATATATGACAAGATCTATCATGAAATTAATAACTTTTGCACCTTTTCAGAAAGTTTATGTTAATATGTTTGATCATGTAATTTGCATTGAAATGGTCATTTTGAATATTGAACTCTAAATATATAGCTACTATTGCAATTGACATTTACATTTCTTCCAGATTCAATGGTATTTTTTTAAATGATGCTTAAAATAATGTTCATGTACTGTTCTCGGTTCTTCACCATCTTCCGGAGTCATCATGAAAGTTCCTCTTCAATATCAAATACTTTAGATACTTTAGATATATACTAGAAAATATATACAAATATGATCATAAACTCTCCAAATACTTTAGATACTTGAGTCGTGAATTTGTGTTTTCGGTTCTAGTAATCGAATTCCCGACGGTGTTCGTGTTTCATTCAAGAAGTTCGTGACAACGTGATTCTAATCAAATTCGATCAAAGTAACGCTTCCGCATTAGGTACACTCTCGAAATATGCACATATTTCTATTGCTAAGTTTTTTTTTTTCAAAACAAAAAACCGCCAAAAGGTGGGGTTTGAGGCAATGAACCATCAACCTAATAACTGAATTTCTTTATTAAGAAATCAGACCATTTACAAAAGGGACACCCAAAAAAAGTCCTCAAAAGTCAAAATCAATGGCTGCAGATTATACAAACCAAAGTCTTAAAGCCAAAGACCATTTACAAAAAGATCACCCAATTCATGTCCTCAAAATAGAACCTATATATAGCACCTAACTATATAAAAACAAAGGCTAAAAGCGAAAGATCCAACAGAAGACCAAAACCAGAGGGAGTATAAATATGATGAAACCGAATCACTGCACTCCAAAACAGAACCAATATTTATATTGCTAAGGTTAATAGATGAAAGGTCACGAGTTAATTAATACCATTTCCAGAATATTGGTGAGAAATGAAAGAACTCTAATGGCTAGTACACACACATTCCATTGCTAAAGTTGTTATCAAATGAAAGGTCATGAGTTAATATTAGTTTAATGCAATGATCTCAAATGGTAGATTAAGAATTCTTGCGGTTATAGTTGAAATGGCCACATGACTTTCTAGCTTCTTGCTCATCTAAATTATTACTGCATAGTAGTTATATTTATTTAATTATCAATAATTAATACTGATAATAATAGTATTAATAAATTATTAGTAAGGTTACTTAAGCAAGGGCAATAATAGTATTAATAAAATATTAGTAAGGTTACTTAAGTAAGGGCACCAATGTCCCTTGACCCACACTTTTATAATAATAATAATAATAATAATAATATAGAAGAATAGATATAGATATAGATATAGAATAGATGGATATAGATAGATATAGATATAGATTTTTGACATAATTGATTTATGATATAAGGTAGCATTTTCAAAAGGTTTCAAGTAATATTAACACTATACAAATAAAGCCTAACAAATAACATCCCACGAAAGAGCAAATCTCAATAGAAACTGCAAAAAAGATTCTGCTCCAAGGGAAAGACCGTACAGATGACCCCAACACTTGACTACACAAAGCTCAAAAACAAAAACAACCACCGAAGAACAAACAGAGACTTCCATTTCGACTCTCCAACCGCAAACTGAAAACAGTCACTAACATTTCATCACACACAACCAGACATTCATCAAGAAGCGAAATTTAGTCTATTACCAGGACTATGTGTTGCTCCTGCTACCAATCCACTCCGCAGACCCTCGCCTTTCAAGTATTACTCTCGGGGCTAATAGGCCACTACCTCTAACCACACTGCACCAAAAGAAAATGAACAAGAAAATATCATTAGAAATACAATCAAAAGACGCCTTTTTAGTCGACTATTTTGAAATTATATCTGGTAATAGGACTCGCTTTCTCAAAAATCAATTTGTTAATATATATGATTGGAAAAAACACCCGAAGGGCCGCTTGTAGGCTATCTGTGATGATAGAGACGCTAAGAAAAGGCGTCATTTCTTTAACATAATCGAGTACGCCCTTCTCATTACTAAATGAATATCCCACCAAGTAATATAACTCTCTGTCAAATGTCCACCACTTCGTACTACACACATTGGATGTGAAGAAAGTTAAGAAAATAAAAGAATTTGCAGGAGATATTAAGACAACAACCAGTTATAATAACTGCAGTTTTGGGGATTTATATTAATTTAAAGGGTTAATTCCATTTCACCTCCTACAACTATGACACCTTTGAGAGATTTCTCTCATTCACTTTTGCATTGCATCATTTCGCCAACATTTCTCCTATTTTGTCGATTGTCTACAATTGGTCCGGAAATTAAGATGCATCCGTAGGATAAAAGTCAGGTGGTATACAAGAAATAACCAACAAGTAAAATAAAAGTGGAAACAAATCATACCTCCATTGTTTCATAAGTAGGGGAAGTAAATCAATTCCAATCACCTATATACGGATCCAAGTCCTGTATAATCTTCAAATCTATTTCTATACAGGGGATATGTGATATTTTTGGCCAGTCCTTGCCGTTTGGTTTCTTGCACCTCTTCGCCAAAGGTTTACAGTCTCTTATACGCAGCACCCTCAGTGACTGGAGACTCCCAAGCCAGTTTGGTAAATCACATATTTTACAATTCCATATCAATAACTTTCTGAGCGCGCTTAATTGTTGCACGCTTTCTGGCAAATGTTTCATCTCCCAGCACGTATATATATCCAAACGCTGCAGGTCTGTCCCTTTCTGCAGTGGCCCTGACAACGGATTCAGTATCTTGCAGTGTTGAAATGATAACGATCTAAGGGAAGACAAACTTTCCAATATAACTGCTGGAAATGATCTAATACTACCACACCAACAGATATCTAAATTCTCGAGAGAGTTGAGGTACTGTAGTCCCTCGGCAATAAACTCAAGATTATCGCACCGATCGATGTACAAGTTTTTGAGAGCTGATAGATTATCGAGCACGTTTGATAGAGTCTTGATCGGCAATTTCACTATCTGCAGGTCTTCAAGGGACTTGTGATTCTGGAGTAAGCCTACTGGAAAAACATCCAAATCTGCAAGCTCGGATAGGACGAGTGATGTGAGTGAAGTGAGAGAGGTAATGGATCCAACGAGTGCCAAACTGCTGCGACATATATTCAAATCTCTGAGAGCCGGTAGAAACGGTAATTGGGTCAACTTGGGACACCCTTTTATCTTTAAATGTTTTAAGCATGGAAAACTCTCTACTGAATCTGGTATGATCCATTCCTCCAAGTTAGGCATTTCACTGATAATGAGAATTTTCAATGAAGGAAATGATATTTCTTCATTTCCAACCCATTCAGTACCCAAATACTTGATACAATTCATTCCTTTGAGTTTTAGACTTTTAAGAGAGGACAACTTGCCTAAGGTTGGAAGGTGTTCGCATCTTCCACAATTTTTCAGACGAATGTCATTTAGGTGTTTAAAAGCTAAAGTTGACATCCAATTCGGGAATCTGGAACCTTCATATGAATTAATGCAGATCTTTTCAAGATTCTCATGAGGTTGGAGACCCTTTAGAACCTCTTCGAAATATTCTGCAGACTCCTCTGTGATGTCGTTTTTCCAAGATAAACTCAAAGAAATCAAATTTTTTTTTCTCATCAAGTTGGCACTTTTAGCATCTTCAAAATTTCTCACGTTTTCAAGACCTTGTATGCTCAAATTTCCTCCAAGATTTAATTCCTTCAGCTGGTCTATTTGGTGAGACGCATCTTGACCCACAATGAAAATGCTTAATGTGCGCAGGCAAGTTAATTCTCCCAATCCAGGTGGTGTACAATGAAGTCTAGGAAACTCCTCCATTTCTAGGAACCAAAGATTTTTCATCAATCTCAGACTTTTAGGAAGCTCAAGAAGCGAATTGCAATCTGTAAGCTTCAATGTCTGAAGGTTAAAGAGATAAGTCAAGGATTCAGGTAACCTTTTGAGCTTAAAGCATGACATTGTAAGGTACCTAAGATGTGCTAATTTATATACCTAAGATGTGCTAATTTATATACTAACATATTCAAGAGGAAACAACAGCTTGTGGCCCGTATTGCTGGGATACAAAGAGCACAAGGTCGGAACTTTAGGTACTCCCTCAGAAAGCTGGAAAATAAACTTCAAGGTCAGTATTTTGATACTCTACGTCAAGAAGAACTCTTTTGGAAACAAAAAGCTAGGGCTCAATGGCTTAGAGCGGGGGATATGAATACACACTTTTTTCACCTTTCGGCCGTGCGTCGACAAGGAAAATCTAAAGTGAAGACCCTGGAACGGGAGGATGGGAGTGTGGAAACGGATCCGATTGAGCTTAAGAACATGGCAATTGAGTACTATAAGGCACTATATGATGTGGGCGAACCCGTGTGCACCTATACCAATACGCCGGGGTTTCCGACACTACAGGGGCAGCATACGGAGATACTACTTCGGCCGGTTACCAAAAAAGAAGTGAAACAGGCACTATGGGATATGAGTCCATCTAAAGCACCGGGTCCGGATGGAATACAACCTATGTTCTATCAACGATGTTGGGATATAGTCGGGGAGGATATTTTGCAGCTGGTTCGGCAAGCCCTTCAGTCAGGTAGTCTTGATCCCACTCTTAATAAATTCGCATTATTTTAATTCCAAAAGATAAGAACCCAACACGTCTTTCGCAATTTCGTCCAATTAGTCTTACGAATGTAAGCCTTAAAATTGTTACCAAAACATTGGCTAATCGCATTAAAGAGTTTATAGATGAGCTTATTCCACGGTCTCAAAGTAGTTTTATACCGAGCAGGCAAACAATCGATAATGTGTTAATTACTCAGGAAATTTTGCATGATTTAAATCGATTAAAAGGAAAGAAAGGTTTTTTCATAGCCAAGATTGATTTCGAGAAAGCTTACGACCGTATTAATTGGAGTTTTCTCGAAAACGTGTTATGGGAAATTGGCTTCCCCGCGGCTTGGATCTCGCTTATTATGGATTGTACCACCCGAGCCAAATTATCCCTGTTTTGGAATGGTGAGGCAATAGAGTGGTTTGATCCTAAGTGAGGACTAAGACAAGGGGATCCCCTATCACCTTATCTCTTTGTTTTTTGTGTACAGAAGCTAGGTTGCCTAATTGACGTCGCAGTTCGGGAGACAAAATGGAGACCGGTACCAACTTCACGACATGGACCATGTATCTCCCACTTGATGTTTGCTGATGATTTACTTCTTTTTGGGGAGGCTACAGTACAGTATACGAGTTCGGTAATGGATACGTTGAAATACTATTGTAATCTCTCGGGGCAGGCTGTAAACATCCACAAATCAAAGTTGTTCCTTTCGAAAAATATATCAATGGAACTCAAGCGTCAGATCACTAATAACATGAGTCTTGGCTGTACCGAAAATTTGGGGAGGTACCTCGGTGTTCCTCTGCAACACGGACGGTTACTTAGGCGAGATTATGGATTTTTGGTGGATCGAGTAAAAAAACGATTACAGGGCTGGAAACGAAAACACTATCTCTAGCTGGACGTGTGACCTTGATTAAATCGGTAACGGAAACTCTGGCATCATACCACATGCAAACAATGAGAATTCCACTAGGTATTTGTGATACGATTGATAAAGCGAACCGGAAATTCTTGTGGGGGAGCTCGGACTTAGAACATAAATTGCACCAGGTGAAATGGGATACGGTTTGTACACCCAAAAGCCGAGGAGGATTGGGGTTGAGAAAGACCCGAACCACGAACCTAGCCCTCCTCGGGAAGTTGGGATGGTAGCTACTTCGAGATGACGATAGCTTGTGGATTCAAGTGTTTAAACACAAATATGTTCTGAGGCAGCGTGCTCGGGCGAGAAACGCGACCTCGCCCACTTGGCGGAGTATTCAGTCGACTTTTCCTCTACTTCAATTGGGTACTCGGTGGATCGTGGGAGATGGGACTCGGGTCAGATTTTGGGAAGATGTCTGGCTAGGGGAGGACCCGTTAGCTATTCACTGTCAACAATCGATTCCATCTGAGGATTTGTCTCGGACTGTTGCTCAGTATTGGATTCCGGGGGTTGGATGGGATTGGGACGGTCTACAGGGGTTACCCAGCACGGTTAAGACTCAATTACAGGGTATAGATTTGGCAACGGGATCGGGGCAGAAAGATATGCCACGGTGGAGATTCTCCCCGGATGGGAAGTATAGTTGTAAAAGTGCTTACGAAGCTCTAGAAGGTCACGTGCGAATGGAAAATTCCAAACAGTGGCTGAAACTCTGGAAAGTCCCGGGGGCACACCGACGTCGAATGTTCCTTTGGTTACTCCGACATAACAAAGTAATTACTCAATCGGTGCTAAAGGCGCGGGAAATTGTGTCTTCGGATGGGTACCCTATTTGTGGGCTTGCCTCGGATACTCCTTTACATGCTATTCGGGATTGTCAGTGGGCCAGAAAATTTTGGTTACAACTTGTTCATCCTGATTGTCATAATGTTTTCTTTTCAGGTTCAGTAGAAGACTGGCTCGACTGGAATTTATCTCACAAGTTGAACAGGTATGACTGGTGTGAAAAATGGGATATAGCCTTCACTGAGACTTTGTCTTTTATTTGGCAGGTTCGGAATGAGGTGACGCATGGAGTCCGAGATACAGTTCCTATGGGGGAACTAGATGTGTTACACAAAAGAATTGATGGTACCATTCATTCCCTTGACTTTGATCCGGACGTGATGCATCTACAGGTACACACAGGCTGGAAAAAACCGACATTTGGTTACACTAAACTGAATGTGGATGCAGCGGTAACCGAAACTGGCCAGGCAGGGGTTGGGGGTACTCTTCAGGACGAGCATGGAACATGGTTAAGGGGGTTCAGTGGTCGCATTGACCCATGTTCGTCATTGGAGGCTAACGTGCGTGCCATTCTATTGGTGGGCCACAGGGACAAAAAAGTTAATCGTTGAATCAGACTGTCGCGTTGCACTTAATAGCATTATGGACGCCTCCATGGAGCATCACCATTTTGATGTGATCTCTCGCATTCGTAGTGTGCAGGGTAGAGACTGGGATGTCTCGTTTCAAATGGTTTGGCGGGAAGCAAATCAAGTAGTTAATGCTCTAGCTAAAATGGGCATTCACACCCACATGCACCACACGAATGTACCACACTCACATATCTATCACCTACTAGACAATGATAGAGCAGACATTACTTGGCCTCGTTTTGTGACTATTTACCCGGGTTTGTCGGGTTAGTTTATGAATTGTTGGGTATCCCCCCCTTTCGGAATAAAAAAAAAAAACTTTAAGTAACACAAAGAAAATGCCAAACACTTCTACGATTTAAAATTGTTAAAATATAAATGATTAAACTTACAATTCAAAATTTGTGGGGTATTACAAATTGTATGATATTTAATAGACCGTCTCTATTGAACTCAGTGTATTCTAGAATTTCCCTCATTCAAAGCATCTTATACATGTAGTATGTTCATAGTCGATCGCTATTTAATGATTCCTCGCCCAACAGTGAGCTTCTCTTTGATACTCTCGAAAGAAAATTGAAAAATCTCTATCCACAATATTTGTTCTCTCAAGTCATCAACTCATACGAGCTAGTTCGGTTGAAAAAAAAAACTAATGTTGTATTTGAACATTGAATTTTGGTATTGGAAAAGAAAGTATAGAAAAAGTAAAGCACAAAATAATTCTATTTGAAGTAAAATAATACTATTTGAAGTGGAAAAAAAAGTATTTTTCGAGTTTTCCTCACTAAAATCAAATTAATCAAACACGCCAAACATTTTTTTATGTTTTTTTACCAAAGACCACCAATGACACTGATGGGGGATTTCTTGGAATCTCCTCCCTTCCTCCCTTCCCTATAGATAACGAAAGAAAAGAAAGTACAAAAGAGATGATATCGAAAGTAAATGAGGAGTACTTACTCCGTTACAAAAGACCAAAGTACCGAACCCAAGCCTAACAAATAACATCCCACAAAAGAGCAATCCCAATAGAAATAGCAAAAATGATTCTGCTCCAAGGGAAAGACAGCACAGATGACCCCAACACTTGACTCCACAAAGCTCAAAAACAACAACAACAACCGGAGAACTGAAAACAGCCACTAACATTTCATCACACATAACCCGACATTCATCAAGAAGCGTAATTTATAGCAATAATAGAAACCGAGGACTATGTGTTGCTCTTTCAGTTTAATCCTAAACACAAAATCCACTTAAGATACCTGTAGATAAGTTCCATTAGATCTATGACCCAAATTTCAAGAAAGCTTCCACCAAATAATAAAAAGAGAGCACATCCAAGTTAAGGATCAAGTAGAGCACATATTTCTCAGATAATTCACCATAGTTTAAGGAGATAACAAGGCAAGGATAAACTTTAAGTATCACAAAGAAAATACCAAACACTTCTTCGATTTAAAATTGTCAAAATATAAATGATTAAACTTACAATTCAAAATTTGTGGAGTATTACAAATTGTATGATATTTAATAGACTGCCTCTATTGAACCCGGTGTATTCTAGAATTTCCCTCATTCAAAGCATCTGATACATGTAGTACATTCATAGTCCATCGCTAATTAATGATTCCTCGCCCAACAGTGTGCTTCTCTTTGATACTCTCGAAAGAAAATTGAAAAATCTCTATCCACAGTATTTGTTCTCTCAAGTCATCAACTCATACGAGCTAGTTCGGTTGAAAAAAAAAAAACTAATGTTGTATTTGAACATTGAATTTTGGTATCGGAAAAGAAAGCATAAAAAAAGTAAAGCACAAAATAATACTATTTGAAGTGGAAAAAAAAAGGTATTTTTCGAGTTTTCCTCACTAAAATCAAATTAATCAAACACGCCAAACATTTTTTTATGTTTTTTTTACCAAAGACCACCAATGACAATGATGGAGGATTTCTTGGAATCTCCTCCCTTCCTCCCTTCCCTATAGATAAGGGAAGAAAAGAAAGTACAAGAGAGATGATATCGAAAGTAAACGAGGAGTACTTACTCCGTTACAAAAGACCAAAGTACCGAACCCAAGCCTAACAAATAACATCCCACAAAAGAGCAATCCCAATAGAAATAGCAAAAATGATTCTGGTCCAAGGGAAAGACCGCACAGATGACCCCAACACTTGACTCCACAAAGCTCAAAAACAACAACAACAACCGGAGAACTGAAAACAGCCACTAACATTTCACCACACATAACCCGACATTCATCAAGAAGCGTAATTTATAGAAACCGAGGACTATGTGTTGCTCCTGCGTCCAATCCACTCCGCAGACCCTCGCCTTTCAAGTATTACTCTCGGGGCTAATAGGCCACTACCTCTAACCACACTGCAGCAAAAGAAAATGAACAAGAAAATATCATTAGAAATACAATCAAAAGACGCCTTTTTAGTCGACTATTTTGAAATTATATCTGGTAATAGGACTCGCTTTCTCAAAAATCAATTTGTTAAACACATTGGATGTGAAGAAAGTATTGGGGATTTTTCTTTAAATTGGGGAATAAGAACGAACAAAGAAAATGCAAATTAAACATGATTTTGAAACGTGTACGAATCATTTTCCTTAAAGTGATATTTGCCCCCATTACTCGTTTGCTACCGGGTTTTTATGGCAAATCACTTCTACGATACGACAAAACCATCGAGATTTACGAATAGCAATTTCGGAAGTCTCCCTTCAAGAACTCGTTGAAAGACGTAGGAGAATTTTAGATTTCTTACTATCTCTTTGTGGCATCAAAATTGGTGTATTTATAGATATTGAGACACCTTTTCCAATCAACTTGTTGTTTAATTTCATACAAAGACACAACTCTTGTTAAAAGAGTTGCAACCTCTTAATAACATCAATCATTAAAAAAGTGACTATTAGAGCATCTCCAACCCATAGACAAAAAAATGGTGCAACTTTTGCACCATTTTAATGTTATACCATTTTAATGTTATACAGTAAATTCACTTCAACCCATAAATCTAATTTTAACACCAAAAAGAATATTTTCTAAAATATTCTTTATTACATCTTATATTATGTTATTGTCTCTATTTCACAAATAACACCCAAACTTCAAGTTCTTTTACATATTCTTCCAAATTCTTTTTTTGGTTACTTCGTGGTATTAAATAATAAAATTCACAATTAACATACATTTTATTATTTAATAATAATAAATAATTAAAACTTAGTTTAAATCTATTTGGTATTTCATAGAATTATTTCAACATTCATCTAACATTTTTGGCTAATATTTTAATAATATTGGTGGAGAAGGAAGTGATATGCTAGAATATTAAGTTGTTATTATTTGTCTAATTTCTCAATGTCTTATTATATTAGTTATTTTGTATTAGAATAGTGTAATTTTTAATATTAATCTATGTTTATATAAATATTTCAATTTTTTTAATTTATGAAATATGCATTTTGTACAAGTTCTTAATATATATTTTTATTTATTGTTTAATTTAAAGTAAAATCATATATAATTGAATAAAAGTAACATTTACTGGACATAATTATAACTTCATAAAGTTTTAAGGACTAAATTGCAAAAGAAAAATAATACAAAAACTAAAATACAACTAAATAAAGAAAAAGAGGACTTGCACCAAATTTAGTGCAAAAGTGGAGTTTTACGCCAAATATAGCGTTCAACATCACAATTACACCAGATTTGGCATTAAAAATAGTGTGGATTGGAGTGCCACGCCACACCATTTATACTATTTTCAACCCAAATATAGAGTGAGTTGGAGATGGTCTTAGATATGGACACTCACTAATAGACATGACTTTAATTAATTAAAATTAATTTTTAATATAATAATCAAATATTCCACCAGAAAGTTGAGAAAATAAAAGAATTTGCAGGAGATTAAGACAACAACCAGTTATAATAACTGCAATTTTGGGGATTTATATTAATTTAAAGGGTTAATCCCATTTCACCTCCTACAACTCTGACACCTTTGAGAGATTTCTCTCATCCACTTTTGCATTGCATCATTTCGCCAATATTTTATGAAAAAACAGCAGATATGCATATACAAGAAATAATCAACAAGTAAAATGAAAAAAATAAAAGTGGAAACAAATCATACCTCCATTGTTTCATAAGTAGGGGAAGTAAATCAATTCCAATCACCTATCGATCCAAGTTCTGTATAATCTTCCCATCGATTTCTATATAGGGGACACGTGATATTTTTGGCCAGTCCTCGCCGTTTGGTTTCTTGCACCTCTTTACCAAAGGTTTACAGCCATTTATGCGCAGCACCCTCAGTGACTGGAGACTCCCAAGCCAGTTTGGTAAATCACGTATTTTACAATTCCATATCCATAACTCTCTGAGCGCGCTTAGTTGTTGCACGCTTTCTGGCAAATGTTTCAGATTACAGTCATTTATCAACAAACACTGCAGGTCTGTCCCTTTCTGCAGTGGCCCTGACAACGGATTCAGTTTCTTGCACATTTGAAATAATAACGATCTAATGGAAGACAAACTTTCCAACGTAGCTGCTGGAAATGATCTAATACTATCACACCAAATGATCTCTAAATTCTCGAGAGAGTTGAGGTACTGGAGTCCCTCGGCAACAAACTCAAGATTATTGCACGAATCGATGTACAAGTTTTTTAGAGCTGATAGATTATCGAGCACGTTTGATAGAGTCTTAATCGGCAATTTCTCTATCCGCAGTTCTTCGAGGGACTTGTGATTCTGGAGTAAGCCTACTGGGAAAACATCCAGATCTGCAAGCTCGGATAGGACGAGTGATGTGAGCGAAGTGAGAGAGGTAATGGATCCAACAAGTGCCAAATTGCTGTGACATATATGCAAATCTCTGAGAGCCTGTAGAAACGGTAATTGAGTCAACTTGGGACACCCTTCTATCTTTAAACCTTTTAAGCATGAAAAACTCTCTAATGAATCTGGTACGATCCATTCCTCTAAGTTAGACATTTCACTGATAGTGAGAGTTGTCAATGCAGGAAACGATCTTTGTCCATTTCCAAGCCATTCAGTACGCAAATGCTTGATACAATTCATTCCTTTGAGTTCCAGATTTTTAAGAGAGGGCAACTTGCCTAAGGTTGGAAGGTGTTCGCATCTTCCAAAATTCTTCAGACAAATGTCATTTAGGTGTTTAAAAGCTAAAGTTGACATCCAATTTGGGAATCTGGAACCTTTATATGAATTAATGCAGATTTTTTCAAGATTCTCATGAGGTTGGAGACCCTCTAGAACCTCTTCGAAAGATTGTGCAGACTCCTCTGTGATGTCGTTTTTCCAAGATAAACTCAAAGAAACCAAATTTTTTTTTCTTATCAAGTTGGCACTTTTAGCATCTTCAAAATTTTTCACGTTTTCAAGCCCTTGTATGCTCAAGTTTCCTCCAAGATTTAATTCCTTCAGCTGATCTATTTGGTGAGACACATCTTGACCCACAATGAAAATGCTTAGAGTGCGCAGGCAAGTTAAATCTCCCAATCCTGGTGGTGTACAACGAAGTCTAGGAAACTCCTCCATTTCTAGGTACCAAAGATTTTTCATCAATTTCAAACTTTTAGGAAGCTCACGGAGGTCATCACACCTTGTAAGCTTCAATGTCTGAAGGTTAAAGAGATAAGTCAAGGATTCAGGCAACCTTTTGAGCATAAAGCATGACATTGTAAGGTACCTAAGATGTGCTAATTTATATACTAACTTTGGTAATTTTGGTAGTATATAAGAATTTATGCCCAACACTCTTAGATATTGTTGCTTTAAGAGGAAGGGAAAAAACCCTTTTGTCTCATCTAAAACATCGTTTCCATCCACAATAAGTGAGCGCAAAGAGTCCTCAATCGGCAGTTTGAGCTTACTCCCATTCTCGGGAATCGCCCCAGATTTCGTTAAGTCAAGACGCAAGTGGCGAAGCATTTTAGGAAAATTTAGCACCTTGCCATACTCCATGATATTGGTTTCATGTCTCGCAACAGATTGTGCTAAATCATGCATCAAATCGTGCATTTTACAACACATCTTACCACTGGAATCTATCTGGACATCTTGCAAGAAGGATCTCCAAACCAATTCCTTGAAGATCAAATGCCCAGTCAAGTGCGAATCTGTTGGGCCTTCAGAGGGAATAAAGCCATTTGCCACCCATAGCTGGACGAGCTCATTTTCCTCTATCACGTGGTCCTTTGGAAATATGCAACAATAGGCAAAACATTGCCTCATGCGAGGTAATAGATTGTCATAACTTAACCTCAAGGCTGGTAAGATACAATTCTCATCATCTGGTAGATGCCAGATTTCACTTTCTTTGATTGCTAACCATTCGCCTTCATGGGATTTAAATCGCATTAGGCTCCCCAAAGCCTTGATAGCCAAAGGTACGCCACCACATTTCTTCACTATCATTTTGCCAATTTCAACTAAATTCTCCTCCTCCTCTCGAGCAATGAATGCTCTTTGCTTGAATAAGGACCAAGAATCATCTTCCGACAAATATCCAATGTTGTATGGGGTGATCGTTGCCATCATAATAGCAACTTTCTCAATCCGGGTCGTTACCATTAGCATGCTCCCTTTGGACCCACATCTTAACACTTCTTTCAGTCCATCCCACAAACTATGGTTCTCATTCCAAACATCATCGAGAACCAATAAAAATTTCCGTCCCCTCAACCTTTTTTGAAGAAGGCGCTGCAGAGCATCCAACTCAGAAACATTGGATTGGCTTAACCTTTCTTGAAGAAGGCGCTGCAGAGGATCCAACTCAGAAACATTGGATAGGCTTAACCTTTCTTGAAGAAGGCGCTGCAGAGGATCCAACTCAGAAACATTGGATTGGCTTAACCTTTCTTGAAGAAGGCGCTGCAGAGGATCCAACTCAGAAACATTGGATTGGCTTCCTTCTGTAGAATCTTTAATCACTCCTCCAATAGATTCTATAATCGCTCTCATCAACCTCTGTATGCTAAAATCATCAGAGACACAGACCCAAATACGCAACTCGAAATGCTTCTCTGTCCTTGCATCGTTATAGACGAGTTGCGCAAGCGTGGTTTTCCCAAGCCCGCCCATACCCCACAATGCATAGACAGAAAGATCATCTTGTTCGTGCCTACTGTCAAGAAGCTCCCCAATTATCATTTCTTTTTCCTTTTTCCTTCCATAAATCTCCAATTCATTCACCAATGAACTAGTCTGCCTGCTATCTAACGTCTCCCCGAATCGATTCTCCATAACACCCTCACTTAGCTGGAATTGAAGTCTCTCTTTCGCTATAGCATCTAATTTTTCCCTTACATCTTTCACTTTATGCGCCATTTTCGACCGGAATATTACAGGATTTCGCAACGAAAGAAAGGATTTCAATTGATGATGCACACCTCTTGCAGAATTCATCCTTTGTCTGAGACCCTCAGTGGCTATCTGGTCGAGAATATTCTCAGCGTCATAAGCAGCATTCTTGAGCTTCCTCAGCCAGTTCTGTATGGGCTCGCTCTTCCTTTGCTTGAGTTCGGCATCTTGGAGGACAAGTTGAATTGTACCGAATATACTTTCGAGATTGTTGAGTTCATCACTCAAGCCCCATGCAAGACCAATCTCTTGCAGTACAACTGAGTTCAAGTTCCCAAGAATTGTTTGCGCAAGTGCAGAAACAAATGCATCTGCCATTTCTTCAAGCTCACAATTGAGTAGTTGAGATGAGTATATAAATTTAGCTAGAGAGTTGGATGGGTTGAGTTGATGATAATCTGTAAAAGTTGGAAAACGATAAGATGCTAGCTAAATGGCTGAAAACAAATTCATTGGTTGTTAAGCAGTCAACCTTTTACTATATTACATATCTTTTCTTCTTCTTCTTCTGAGGGCTCCACACGCGAAGGTTGGTGAGGAGATTTTATCTAATTCATTAGGTGAGGAGTTACAGTGACTAATATGTGTTGTGTTCGTGTCCAATTATTGAGAGAAAAGGAAAAATAAATATTGACAGTCGTGTCCGAGCCATATTTGTGTACTAATTTTTTCGAAATTAACGTGTCATGTGTTCAATTGTTAAGAAAAATGATGCAGGTTGCGTGAGGATATTTGTTTTTTGTGCAAAATACAAAATGTTCACTTGAACAATGTCTATTGTCACATATAATTTTCTAAACTTTAAAAAATACCAAAATAATCCCTCATAAAAATTCATGATTTATGAAAATTCTTTCATCCAAACACAATCTTACAATATGTAAGCACTATATTGACTTACCAGATAATTCTTTTTTTTTTCCTTTTTTAATGAATTTGTCAAATTTAAATCTTCAAAGTAATAAAATATTTAAATCTTGTAATGTGATAATTAACAAATTATGGAGAATCGTTATTATTATTTAAATCTTATTTAATTAAATCTTATTAACTAAGAAATCATTTAAATCTTGTTATTTTTAAATTTATAACTTATAAATTAATAAAGTCTTTAATTTGAATTAATAAAACTAACAAATTGTAAATTTAAACTTATAAGATTTGTATTTTTCAATTGTATCATACTCAATTTGTCAATTATAAATTATTTTATTTTATCAATCAACACATCCTATCTAAATCTTGAATGAAGTTTATAAAATTTGCAATTTCTTACAAATCCTATAAGTTCAATAAATAAATAAATAAGTTTAGCTATTTTTTAAAATTTAAGGGGTATATGGGACTCTAAAAATAATTTAGAGGGACATTTTGTATTTAGCCCTTGTTAATTGATTAGATGAGGAGAATTGGTTTTTTTTTTTTTTGGCTACTTGATTGGGTGAGGAGCTTTAATTTCACTACTTTCCTCTCGTCCCGCACGAAAGTGATGCAGAAAAGAAGGAATATTATTTCAGGGGCCAATGGTTTGAAAACTAAGTCAATGGTTGTTAAGTCGTCACCTTTTACTATTACTTTTCTTTTCTTTTTCTTCTTCTGAGGGCTCCACACGCAAATGTTAGGAGATTTTATCTAATTGATTAGGTGATGAGCTAGCGCGGATTATTCAAAAAATTATTTCGTCAAGTGTTGGACATGTTGTGTTTGTGTCCAATTATGGAGAGAAAAGAAAAAATAAATTTGGAGAGTGTTTATGTCCAACTATGGAGAGAAAAGAGAAAATAAATTTGGGGAGTCGTGTCTGTGTACCCGATTAGTACCGGAAGTATAAAAGACTACGGTCCGAGTCGGATCCATACCCAATAAGTACCCATGGATTTTAGACCCGAACGATACCGTCTAAAACCCGAAAAGACCCAAAAAAATCCCTATGCCTGTAAAAACAAACCGTTGCTTCCTCTCTGAGTGTGCCAACCCCAGAAAAGTAGCATAATTCCTGCCTCTGCCTCCGTCGCACCCCAACCACCGCTGGGCTATCCCTGCCGCCGCCTTTGCCAAATTTACGTAAATCTCTATTTATTTATTTTTTAGAAAAACTGAGAGTTATATAACTAATGGGTGCTAAATCGACATCTGAGATGGGTTGCGCGTTTTGATTTATTTGGCGTTGGGGAAAAAGAAAATGCAACCTTTGGGCACTCTCTGTGTAATATATTATCTACTTCCTATGTGTGTATTTGTGTGTGTTTTGGGCAGGATGGAGTGTGTTTCTTTTGGATAATTTTATGGTGGACCGGGAGTGTTACCCCTATTCATTTTTTACCACATAAATATTTGGGGTGGGGTGGTTTACACGGGGTAGATGAGTGTGAAAATCACTCACTCATTTTGAATATGTGGTGTAAAATGGATTAGTAGCAACACTCTCGATCCACCTTAGAATTCGGTTTCTTTTGGTGCAATGGGGAGAGATGCAGACGCGTGGTCTATGGGATAAAGATGGGGGTGGATGGGCTGGGGTTCAAAATAAATGAGGGAATTGAATAGCAATAAAAAAAAAGGGCAAAATATACTTTGTACCCCTAAATTATTCATTTTATCTCATTTAAGTCCTTGAATTATTAAATGTAACAAAATGATCTATGAACTATCAAACATAACAAATTACTCCCTCATTTTTGATGGACATATTTGGTTACTTTTTAAAATTAATAAATGGTATAATATGAATGTTATTTTTTAACATTAAGTATTTTAAACTTTGTTATATAATTTATTTTATTTTTAATTTGGTAATTATTTAAAATATTTTCTTTTAAATTTTTAAGAAGATTAAAAAAATAAAAAGAATAAAGTTAAAATCAAAAATCGTTTGAATTATCAATATAAAAATTCTATATAAATAATTTTTTAGATAAAACTATAATTGATTTTTTTTTCTTTAGAAGGTTAAGGACAATTAAATTCATAATATTATTAACCTGAATATTGAATATACTTTTTAAAAACTTTTAAAAGAATATGATTTAATTACCAAATTCTAAACAAAATAAATTATATAAAAAATTTTCAAGTACTAATATTAAAAAATAACTTTCGTATTATGCCATTTATCAATTTTAAAAAGTAGCCAAAGATGTCCATAAAAAATGAGGGACTAATTTGTTACGTTTGATAATTTAGGGATCATTTTGTTACATGTGATAGTTAAAGGATCTAAATGAGACAAGGTAAATAGTTTAGGGGTACAAAGTGTATTTTCCCCTAAAAAAATTATTAATTTCTTGTGGGTGGGTCCCGCGAGTGTTGTACAAATCCAATACGAGTTATTGTTTGTGTTAGCTGCATAAGTATACATGTTTGCTTTGAATGATTATAGGTATGGAGTATGGACTATTTGTAAGTTAAAAAAAAAATAATTTAAAACGGGTCTTACCCGGACCCGACCAAAAACAATCGGATCCATGGTCGGGTTGGGTCCAGGCTAGGTAGAGGGAGGCATGCACCGAGTATTTCAGAGTTTGGCCCTGGCCCTTGGATATTATTTGCCCATTGACAGGTCTACACGAAACTGATGCAGAAAAGAAGGAATGTTATTTCAGATCAGGTCCAATAATTCGAGAGTATATTTTGTATTTATTTATTTTACACAATCGTGTGTGAGAACCACACACAGTGTATTTTACTATATGAGAGATATAAAAATTTGGACCATTAAACTCTGTCTAACAAAATATTTTCCGCATGAAAAAGGAAACTTAGTACGATGTATGCTTAGACATTGATTTTCTAAAATGCATTTATTTTTATATTCCTAGCATCACAAAACTAAATCAAATATCATTAGAAGTTGGGAAGTCACACAAATTTCTAAAAAATTGTTAGTGTAATGGTATCAGCTTCTACTTTTATTTGGGAGGTCATGGGTTCAACCCCAGTCTGTCATAAGTTGTGACTTTTCTCTTCTTATTTGAAATTTTATGGAGACTAGCGGCCCATAATTAAAACTATCAACCCGAGTTTGTCTGGTCAGGGTATCCCTTTTCGTCCATAATTAAAAAAGAAAAGAAAAGAAAGAATATGCTATGAAACAATCTTTTCGCCACATTATTTTTAGACACGCTTATATCTTTTAATAATAAACAAGAAATTTTTGATAAATAATAAACAAGAATTAGCATAATGTAAAATAAGTATAAAACTTGTATACGTTTTTTGGGGAGGGGGAATTTGCAATATTAACTATGAAAAATTATTAAAAACTCTCTAAAATAAATTTTTATATCCAAAAATTCATAAAAATCAAAATTTGATGGGTGTCGAATCCAAACAAAAATAATTCCTACTCCTAAATTTGCAGATAGTGGTGAGCAGGGTCGAATCCACAGGGATTGGTTCAGATTTAATTCTCAATAAATGAATTAAATAAAAGGGGGGATTTTTAATAATCGATTAAACTAAAATTAAAATAAATAACAAAAATTATTAAAATCAAGAGATGCAAAATTAAACAAGTAGAATAAATCAATATGTGGTGAGATTCTAGCCTAAGGAGTTATCTCCGTTTTGATTCAAATAGTTGATTCTTGATGCAAAAATACTTCAATGTTCATGAATAAATTGACTATAGTTATTAACAAGCTCTAACAACCTAGTTTCTCCTTAATTTATCGCTAACCAAAACAAGTTCGTTGATTACTTCTCTTATTGATTAAACAACCCTAAATAAGCTCTTAGGATTTAATTTAACAATAGCATTAAGAAATAGAGAAACACCAATTCTAACCAACAAACTCGCAAGCTCGATTCGTTTAGATTAGATCACATATTCCCATAACAACAATCGAAAATTTGTCCATAATCAATGTTATGAACTGCCACAAATATTAGAATTGACCAAACAATTACGGATTCGGGATTCTAAATGGCTATATACTATTCTGACAACCAAATAACGGGCCCTTATTATTTAATTAATCAAAATAATAATATCAATAAACATAGAAAATATGCAAATACTCAAGAACAAAGAAGGAATAAACATAAATTAGATCTCACAACTTTTATAGAATCAAAACTTCAATAATCCTTGGCTAAAACTTGAGTTTTTAGCAATACATCTTGAAAGAAAGAAAAACGCAGAATTTTCTATTCTTCTCCATGAAAAATAACGTGTAATAAAAAATGTCCAAAAAATAATAAAATTCCAGCAATTCTAATTATTATGTCTAGCCAAAAGACTTCTAACAAAAATAAAACTCTATATCTAATGAAATAAGGAAATTAACTAATAAGACTCCTAAATGAAATAGGAAAAGCTCATACAAAATAGGAAGACTCCTATAACTTCATGTGTCTTCTTCTCTTTCTTTCTTTTCTCCATCTTTTTTCTTCATTTTCTTCTTTTCTCCATCTTTTTTCTTCATTTTCTTCTTCTTTGAAATTTCACTTATCAAAATTAAAAATCATAATAGATATCTATAATTTAAACTCAAATACTAATAAAAGAATAAAAGAAATATATGTAAAATATACATAAAATGCACAGTAACAGTTATTCAATTTCAAAATTCCACTCTACAAACTTTTCATTAAAAAAAACTCAAAAGTCAAAATTAAGAACTTTTTTTTACTAAACTACCCTTCATTCATTAAATTAAGAATTGATCAATTCATCTTATTATTATTGTATTCTATATTAAATTTTAATTAACTTTTTTAATTTATTTTTAATCCAATTTCCACGTGGTAGATTGGGATTTGACCACTTGTCTCTTTTTTATTCAAGTTGGCAAGTCATGGGTCCACCTAGGCACAATTGATTTAAAAATTGAAAAATTACCAAATTAAAAAACCTAACAAAACCCTAATTTTGATTTTTTTGGGTGGATTCCGTTTAGACGGAAAGTTAAAAGTAGGGACTAAATGCGTATGAAATTGACAAATTGAGGGACCAAATCTATCGAGGCTGGAATATGGAGGACCAAATGTGTTTTAGTGGACAACTTTAGGGACCAAAAATGTAATTTTCCAGTGCAACACAATTAAGCTCTCTATTGATAAATTTCAAATTCCATCCAGGCTTGAATCCGAAAAGTTTGCGGATCTCCATAGTAAGGGCCTCATACCTTCATTTCATTTCAAGGTAGGTATTTAAAATGCTTTGAACAGCCCCCAAACAATCACTTTCAAGAGCACGAGAGAAAGACGAAAACCACCTTACAATTTGTGTCACAAACAATCTTTATACACTGCATCCACATCAACCCGAAACATATTATCACTCAAAATCCAATTCAGGAGGTCCTTTGGAGCAAGATTTTGAGGAACACCCCACTTTATAAACAAGAATTATATTTTTTGGTAAATAATAAACATGAATTAGCATAATGTAAAATTAGTATAAAACTTAATTGTATACTTCTTTTTTTTGGGGAGGGGGATTTGCAATATTAATTACATAGAATAAGTTCTCTTACAATTTTAACATTATTGTTTGTATTGCTCGCCTCCATTTATGTACAATTTTTTTTTTTGAAAAGAAGGCGATAAGATATATTAAACCAAAGATGCGAAGTCAGCTGACAAGGCACACAAAGTATCGTGAGGCCGAGTAAGAACAGGCTTTTGACTCTGAACAACAGCAAAAGCTAAAGAATGAGCAGCTCTATTACCTAAACGTTTGGTAAAGGAAAACAAAATCGATGAAAAAAGCGGAAAAAGAGCAAAAATTTCATGACAAATGGCTCCCAAAGGAGATAAGTCCACCGAAGAAGAGTTTCGGGAACGATTGATAAGTGATAGGCAGTCTCCCTCCAACACAATATTATGCCAGCCATTTCTTCTAGCTAAGTGCAAAGCCTCCAAAGCCCCAATTGCCTCTACATGTTCTGGAAATGAAATGTAATTAACTTTTTTGCAACTCCATGCAAGACACTTACCTCTAGCGTCACGACTAACTGCTCATCCGCCCATTGCAATTAACCTCTCCGAAAAAGCCCTGTCAAAATTTACTTTAACCCATCCTGGGGGTGGAGCTACCCAACCTCGTTCCGGAATTTTTCCCAAATCAGAACGCGGTGCAGAAGAAACTTCCTTAAAGGATTGAAGGAAGAGAGATGCCGACGACACAAGATACTCGGGCTCCATGCATTCGTTCTCCATAGGATTTTTGTTCCGGTTGAACCACAAATACCAACAAATAACCAAGCATATAAGATATTGAGATGGTTCTAGATTGTTGTGAAGAGCTTTGTACCAATCTCGAATAGATCCAAAATTTCCATACAAAATATCCCCACGGATTGGGGTAAGCACCCACACTCGCCGAGCAAAGCTGCAAGTCCTCAAACAATGCACCACATCTTCATCCCTTACTCCACATACTGGACAAGAATTAGAGACCTCCAAACGTCTGCGTAACAAATTTTGCGTTGTCGGAAGTGCATTAGAACATGCCTTCCACGTAAATATGCGAACCTTAGGAGGTACTCTTGCTGCCCACACAAAATCCCACTCGCCTCGAACCTGACTTGGAGGATTAGTCAGATTAGACGAGCTCTCCCTTGCTCGAATCACACGGGTCAGTTGATATGCGCTTTTTACCGTAAAGTGACCCGATTTAGTATACCCCCATATTAAACGATCCGGCGTTGTATCAGAAGCCACTGGGATAGAACGAATGCATTGAGCATCACCTGGCTCAAATATATCATCAATAAGGTTAATATCCCACCTCCCCGTCGTCGGATCGACCAATTGTCTCACAGTAGCATCTAGAGGTAACGAATTTGGCAACGTGGTAATTCTAAAATCAGGTTCACGAGGCAGCCACTTATCTGTCCAGAGGCGAATCGAATTGCCTGAACCTACTCTCCATCTGGTGCCTTCAATAAGAATTTCCCTTGTTGCCATTATACTACGCCAAGTAAGACTAGGTCGCGCACCAATCTCAGCTTCAAAAAATGATTTTCCATGATAGTATTTTGCCTGATAAATGCGACTAAGGAGACAGTCAGGTTGTTGAATCAAACGCCAACCCTGCTTTGCTAACATCGCAATATTAAAGTCTTTAAGAGCTCGAAAACCAAGACCTCCCTCTTCTTTATCCCGACATAGCTTATCCCAAGCTAGCCAATGAATTTTCCTTGTCTGCTTATTATGCCAAAAAAAGTTCGCCATTGCAGATTCAATCTCGCCCAACAAAGTATCTGGTAGCTTAAAGTAGCTCATAGCATAGGTCGGGATTGCTTGAACCACTGCTTTTAACAAAATTTCCTTACCCGCCTGTGATAAAAAATTCGAATTCCAACCACGGACCTTGCTATGAACTCGATCCCTGATGGAGGCAAATATTTCCCTCTTTGATCTGCCGACAATAGACGGTAAGCCAAGATATTTGTCCAAACTAGTAGCGATACGAACTCCCATAATATCAGCCAATTGAACCCGAAGCTCCTCAGGAGTATTTTTACTAAAGACCATACATGATTTATCAAAATTAATATGTTGGCCCGATGCCAACTCATAACGAACCAGAATGTCTTTAATACAATTCAGAGCTCCGTGCGTCGCTTGAACATAAATCACCGTCAGCAAAGAGTAAGTGTGATACTCTCGGTGCATGCCGTGAAACAACCACTCCCTTGATACTACCACTATTTTCCGCCGCCTGCACCATACAACTTAAAACTTCTGCAACAAATAGGAAAAGATATGGTGACAGGGGATCACCCTGACGGATCCCCCTTTGAGGGTAATATAGCCAAATTGCATGCCAGTCAACATAATAGAATAAGACACAGTGGTAATACACGTCATAATCAGATCAATAATGTCGCGATGAAAACCCAAGCTCACAAGAACCTTTTCAATAAAAAGCCACTCAACCCTATCATATGTTTTGCTCATATCAAGTTTTAGTGCAGCGTGACCCTTTTTACCATCACTTTTGTTCTTTAGATAGTGGTTAATCTCGTACGAAACTAAGATATTATCAGAAATAAGGCGGCCAGGTATAAAAGCAGACTGGGTTTCAGAAATAATAGAATTAAGAAATGGCTTAATACGATTGGCTAAGGTTTTGGAGGCTAATTTGTAAATGACATTACACAAGCTAATGGGACGGAAATGTGCCACGGTCTCAGGTTTCTCACACTTAGGAATAAGCACAATGTGAGTAAAATTCAGCTTAGGTAAAAAAGTTTTATCATTCAACATACTAAGCACACTAGTAATTATATCGGGCCCGATGATGTGCCAAAATTTCTGGAAAAAAATAGGGGACATGCCATCGGGTCCCGGGGATTTCAAGGGGTGCATTTGCGATAAAGATAAAGTTACCTCATCCGCAGAATACTCACGACACATGGCTTGATTCATTTCTGCAGTAACTTTCGGGGTCACATCCCTAAGAACCCGATCTAATTCTTCCACTGACGGATTAATAGATGTAAAGATAGTCCGAAAGTAGTCAAGGATGACATTCTGAATGTCTTTTTCATTAGTGTGCCAGGCTCCCAAACCATCTTTTATTTCAGTAGTCAAGGATGACAATTTAAATATTATCGCTTGTATTGCAGTATTAATCACATATCATAAGAATTAGCATAAGTTCAACTGTTAAATTTCCCTTTAGATCATCAATAAAAAATGAAAAATTCATCTATATCCGGATTGTTTAACATTGGTTTTTAAGAGGGTGTTTTGATCGATGAACTTAAAGCTTCTCAAAACATGTTATAAGATTGTTTAGAAGTTTATAAGCACTATGAAAGTGTTTAGATGGCTTTTTTTCCTTTTTTTTTTTGTTTTGTGTTGTTTTTTTTTGGTTTTTTTTGGGGGGGGGGGGGGGGGGGGGGGGGAGATGAGCTCTTAAACAAGATGTTAAAGACTTATAAGCTCTTAAAAATAATTGGGATCTCAATTTATAATTTCTCAAGATCTTGACAAATCTTTTAATTGGTCATCTTAACTACAAAGTTACCATTACTAACGTCTTATAAGCTCCATAATCTTATTAGCACTTCAACAACTTATTTCTGAAATAAGATGTAATATATCTTATAACCTCCAAAAATTTCTTACACAATGTAAAATTGAAAAAAGAAATTGAATGTATCTTATCCATCATATGTGAACTTTGAGAATTATCCCAGAACTCGTTCATCAATTATGAAATTAAACTCGTAAGTGATTATACTAAATAGTTTATGGTATTTGATATGATGATTTATTTGATCATTAATCTGATGGAAAATAATAACTATAATATATGTATACATATGGATATTAATGTAACCACAATAAAATTTCTATACATAATAACACCATTATAGGTTTTCACGAAAAGTTGTTAGTACCATAACAAAAAAGTGTGTAATTATATTGTTCTATACCGTGAGTTTATAAAGTGATGACAACTTTTTAAAGTATTTTGACATAATTGATTTATGATATAAGGTAGCATTTTCAAAAGGTTTCAAGTAATATTAACACTATACAAATAAAGCCTAACAAATAACATCCCACAAAAGAGCAATCCCGATAGAAACAGTAAAAATGATTCTGCTCTAACCGCTAACTGGAAACAGCCACTAACATTTCATCACACATAACCCGACATTCATCAAGAAGCGAAATTTATAGCAATAATAGAAACCGAGGACTATGTATTGCTCCTGCTACCAATCCACTCCGCAGACCCTCGCCTTTCAAGTATTACTCTCGTGGCTAATATGCCCCGAGATTATAACATATGCCCAGCCACCCACTAGGCCACTACCTCTAACCACTCTGCAGCAAAAGAAAATGAACAAGAAAATATCATTAGATATACAATCAAAAGAGGCCTTTTTAGTTGGCTATTTTGAAATTACAAGTTGGGGGGCTTTTTTGCAATTATTTCTTGTTTTGGAGCCCAAATCAGGTGCATATCAAGGTCAAAGCTTTGACTAACGGTCCATGTGCAAGGCACATACCATCAGCCGTTAAAAATTGACGTAAATTGAGGGATGGGACCAACATTGAGATTTTTTGTAAGTTATGGGACTCAATGTGATATTTTTGTAACGAGTGAGACTAAAATTAAATTCGAACAGGGACGTAAATGCAATTTTTCCTTGATTAGGTAATGACTTTTGATTAACTACTTTCCTCTGGTCCCACACGGAAGTGATGCAGAAAAGGATGGATTATATATAACTTTAATATAGACTATATACACTTGTCATGCAATTACAAAACATGATATCCAATACAATATACAATATTATTTTGCAATAGAAGATCTTGAGTAGATTGAGTACAATGATTAGAGGGTGTATTTAGTATCTGTTAAAGTATTAATAATAGAAGTATTATTAGATTAGATTTCTTTATTATTATTTTATTATTGTTATTTCCTTATTTCATATTTCTTGTACTCTATATAAACATTTGTATCTTTCATTATTAATCTAAGGAGAATTATACCTTAACATGGTATCAGCCTAACCCTAAAATCCTAGGTCTTTATTATTTTTTCTTCTAGCAGCCGCCGCTACAGTAATCCGGCAACAGTTTCTACTGCAGTATTTATGCTACAGTACTATCCCTGTTACCGTATTTCTGTTACAGTACCGTGTTCCTGCTACAGTACTTTTGCATTTTTTCGGCCTTCACCTTCCGCCTAAGTAGTTGTCATTCTCCTCAACGCGAAACTTATCACTATATAAGCCTTCATCCACGCTGCTTCATCCGGATTTTACTTTTTGGTGCCTCTGCATCCTCGACTATCATCGTTCGTTGTTATCTTTCTAGTAATTTTTTCTTTTTTATTATCTTCTATCTCGTTCTTTCGTAATTTATTTCGGTTTGTGTTTTTCTATTTCCCATGGCCAATCCTGAAGAAACCCAAGAACCCGCCTCCCCAACCAAAACTGACCACTATTCACCCCGCCGTTGACGCCGGTAATATTTATTCATTTTTCGGTTTTAAATTATCTGACAATGATTCTCATTATAAGCTTTGGCGCGGTATGTTTATGGACCTCTGTCGTAGTTATTCTGTTTTTTATTATCTCTCCGAGAAATCCAAACCCTCGGGTAATACCGATGAAACTTGGTTTGCTTTGGACTCCACCATAAAACGATGGTTTTATTGTACTGTTGATACTAAGCTTCTCAAGAACATTAATTTAGAATATGCCACCTCTCATGATTTGTGGCTCGTCATTGAAGAAAATTTCATAAATAATAAAGTCTCTCGCTCTTTAGAAATTAGTGAGTGTTTTCATAATCTTCAAAAAGGCTCATTTTCCATCACTTAATATTATCAAGAGATGAAATTTCTCGCCAACACTCTCTCTGATTTAGCTAGCCCCATTCTTGATCAAAGTTTTATTTTACAATTATTAAAAGGCTTACCCGAATCGTATCTCCCTCTAGTCACTATAACCACGGCCACCAAACCTCTCCCAGCCTACTCTGAAATTCGCAACCTCCTTTTACTCCATGAAACCCGCGAGAAACGTTTTCAATCCACCACCCCAAACCCATGATTCATCCACTGCCCTTCTTTCCCAAACCAACAATTCCACCCAATATCGAAACACAAATTGGAATAATTTTCGGGGTCGAGGTCGCGGTAATAACAGGTCAAATACTCGATTTGGTTACAACAACAATGGCTCATCTTACTCAGGCCCAAATCAGGGCCCCATTGGAACGCCTGCAGTTCCACCCGGTTTCTCATATCAATTGGTTCCCAATCTTTCACCTGGGCCTCGTCCTCCTGGCCCACCTCACATGACCTTCGGCAACGATCACAAGGCCCACCTGCCCACTCCTACAACTCAGCCACATGGTCTCCTCCTTCCCAACAGCCCACTTCCACTCCTTGGAACAATTACTCAAGCGACAACATGGCCCAAATCAGTGCCAATTTTCACTATTTGCCCACGGCCCAGACTTCCAGCAACATCACAAACAACCCACTGCCACATTTTCAGTCAACAACCTCGGCTTCTATTGCACCCGGCTCTCCTGCCCCGACGGATCTCTCATATCTCTTCTCCACTATGACTCTTCAACAGCCTAACGAGCAATGGTATATGGATACTGGAGCTACTTCGCACATGACACCTCACCAAGGTAAGTTACATACTATCGCACATTTTCGTATTTCTACTTCCATAATTGTTGGCAAAGGTGTTGTTCTTCCGGTTCACTCTTTCAGTCACTCTACTGTTCACTCTCACTCTATCTCGCGCCCCCTTTCTCTTAAAAATGTTCTCGTTTCTCTTTCATTAGTTAAATTTTTTGTTTTAGTTCGTAAATTCACTAGGATAATAATTGTTCAATAGAATTTGACCCTCTTGGTTTATCTGTCAAGGATCTTCAAACGGGAACTCTCATCCTTCGCAGTGACAACATGGGCGACCTTTATCCACTCCATGAAGTCTTTTCCACATCCGTCTCCTCCATGTCTTTCCTGGTTCAATCACCGTCAGTCTGGCATGGTCGTCTTGGTCACCCCGGAAGTTCTATTTTTTATTTTCTTCTTAGTCGTAATTCTATTTCTTGTAATAAATCTAGCTCTAAGTCTCTTTGCTCCGTTTGTCAGTTAGGTAAAAATAAACGTTTGTCGTTTTCTAGTTCTTATTCTCGTAGTTTCAATTTATTTGGTATTATTCATTCAGATCTTTGGACATCTCCAATTCCTAGTTTAAATGACTTTCGTTATTATGTTCTTTTCTTAGATTATTTTTCACATTTTTTATGGGTGTTTCCCTTACGTAATAAATTGGATGTTTCTAAAATTTTTGTTGATTTTTTTTCCTATGTTCAAACTCAATTTTACTCCCCAATTAAATCTTTCCAATGTGATCATGGTGGTGAATTTGATAATAAATTTTAAATGATTTTTTTGTAAATAATGGTATCCAATTTCGCTTTTCTTGTCCTTATACCTCCCAACAAAACGGTAAATCAGAACGAACAATTCAAACTATTAATAATATGATGCGTACTCTTCTTTTCCAAGGTAATCTCCTTCCATCTTTCTGGGCTGAAGCTTTACATATGGCTTCTCATCTTTTCAACATCTTACCCACTACCACTCTCTCTTATCGCACTCATTTCGAGCTTCTCTACAACACGACCCCCACTTACACGCATTTTCGTACCTTTGGTTGTCTGTGCTTTCCGAATCTCTCTGCCACTACTCCTAATAAACTGTCTCCTCACTCCACCGCATGCTTATTTTTAGGCTATCCTTCCCATCATCGCGGTTATCGCTGTCTCGATTTATCCACAAATAAAATCATTATCTCTCGTCACGTTGTTTTTGACGAGTCCACTTTTCCTTTTTCCTCTATCTCTTCTTCCTCGCATCCGCCCTCCTATGATTTCCTCTGCCCTGATGACGAACTTTCTCCCCTTCTCCACCGGATCCTCCTCGGCCTCCCTCCACCTCCCCTCGCTACTCTATTTGCGGCTCCCAAACACTTTATGGTCACGCGATCAAAATCCGGCATTACCAAGCCCCGCCACATTTTTAATCTCTTTGCCTCTCTTCCCTCTGGCTGCTCTCCTATCCTTCGCTCTTATGCTCAGGCTCTACGTGATCCTCACTGGAAAGCTGCTATGGATGATGAACTCTTTACCCTATCCTCCAATCATACGTGGGATCTTGTTCCGTGTCCTCCTCATGTCAATCTCGTCGGGTCCAAATGAATTTTTTGTCATAAATTCAGTTCTGATGGTACACTTAAGCGCTATAAAGCTCGTTTAGTTGCCCAAGGGTTCACCCATTGGCCTGGAATTGATTACGAAGATAATTTTAGTCCTGTTGTCAAACCCGCCACTATCCGCACGGTTCTTAGCATTGCTATCTCCCACTCCTTGCCTCTTCACCAACTTGATGTCAAAAATGCCTTTCTTCACGGTACTCTTTCAGAGACATTCTATATGAAACAACCCCCCGGTTACTCAAACCGTCCTTCCCTACTCATGTTTGTCGTCTCAAGAAGGCTCTATATGGTCTCAAACAAGCTCCCCGTGCCTGACATCAACGCTTTGCCACGTTTCTCTCCTCTCTTGGTTTCTCTAGTAGTCGAGTCGACTCCTCTCTCTTTATCTTTTGTCACGGGTCTTCCACTGCGTATTTACTCCTCTCCATCGACGATCCCGTCCACACTGCCTTTACCACCTCTCTTCTCGCCACATCACCTCACTCCTCTCCCGGGAATTTTCCATGACCGATCTCGGTCCTCTCCACTATTTTCTTGGAATTTCTGTTACTCATCTTCCCTTTTCTTTTCACAAGAAAAATTCACCCGTGAAATTCTCGATCGCGCCACGCGCCAATATGTCTTCCTATAATCCCATTTCCACTCCGGCTGACACTCACTCCAAACTTTCATCTTCCTCTAGCGCCCCCCTTTTCAGATCCTACTTTATATCGCAGTCTCTCCGTGGCCCTTCAGTATCTTACTTTCACTCGTTCGGATATTGCTTTCTCTGTGCAGCAACTGTGTCTTTTTATGCATGATCCTCTTGAACATCATATGCTTGCTTTTAAGCGTGTTCTTCGCTATCTCAAGGGTACTCTTTTCCAGGGTCTCTTTCTTTGTCCTTCCTTTACTTCTCAGCTTATTGCTTATTCCGATGCTGATTGGGATGGTTGCCCCGATACTCGTCGTTCCACATCAGGTTACTATGTCTTTCTCGGTGATAATCTTATTTCTTGGTCTTCCAAGCATCAGCACGTTGTTTCTCGATCTAGTGTTGAGGCCGAATATCGTGGCATTGCCAATGCTGTCGCTGAGACCTCTTGGCTCTGTAATCTTCTTCTTGAGCTTTCTTGTCCTCTTTCGAAAGCAACCATTGTGTATTATGATAATATAAGTTCTGTTTATATGTTTGCTAACCCGGTTCAGCACCAAATAACCAAACATATTGAAATAGATTTACATTTTGTAGGAGAACATGTGGCTCTTGGTCATGTTCGTGTGCTACATGTTCCATCTTCTTACCAGTTTGCAGATATTTTTACAAAAGGCTTGCCTTCCTCACAGTTCACAGAATTTCGTTCCAGTCTCAACATTGTTCTCCGAGCGTTTCGACTGTGGGGGAGTGTTAGAGTATTAATAATAGAAGTATTATTAGACTAGGTTTCTTTATTATTATTGTTTTATTATTGTTATTGTTATTTTCTTATTTCATATTTCTTGTACTCTATATAAACATCTGTATCTTTCATTATTAATCTAAGGAGAATTATACCTTAACAATATCTATTTTTTCCACACAACAGTGTGTGAGAACCACACAAAATATATTTTATTGAGTGAGTGATATAAATATTAGGATCATTGAATTTGGGCACAAATTTCTAAAGAATATGTTGTTGAACCATCTTTTCACCAAATTATTTTTAGACACACTTATTTTTTTTGTTAATTCTAGATGAAGAGGATATCCTGACCTGATAAACTCAGACCGATAGTTTTCAATCATGGGTTACACATACCCTATAAGACACCAAATTAAGAGAGAAAATTCACAATTTGTGACAGCCTGAAATTGAAATCAGGACCTCCCACTTGAAAGTTAAAGTTAATAACTCTGAGCTAACAAGTTTTGAATAGATACGTTTATATCTTTAAATAAACAAGAATTGGCACAATGTAAAAAAATATAAATCTTATATACACTTTTTTTTTTTTGGGTGGGGTTGTGGGGAGGAGGAGGATTTGCAGTATTAATCATATCGGGTAAATCCTCTTACCATTTTAACATTATTGTTTGTATTGTTCGCCTGCATTTATGTACAATTTTAACATTATCGTTTGTACTGCAATATTAATCACATATGATAAGAATTAGCATAATTTCACTAGTATTAATTTTCCCGTTGGATAATGGATAAAAAACTAAAAACCATCTATATCAGGATTGTAATATGATGCTTAAGAGGGTGTTTGGATTATTTAACACTTCAAGAACTTATTTCTAAAATAAGATAGAATATCTTATAACCTCCAAAAACCCCTTATAAGATACAAAAATTGAATGAATCCTATCCATCATATGTGAACTTGAGAATTATCCCAAAAATCGTTCATCAATTATAAAACTTGTAAATGATTATACTAATTAGTTTATGGTTTTTGATATGATGATTATTTGATCATTAATCTGATGGGAGATAATAACTATAATATATGAATATTAATATAATTATAATAAATTTCTATATATTATAATTATTAACATAAAATTAAAAAGTCAATAGTGAAAAGAAATAACACCATTATAGGTTTTCAAGAAAAGTTGTTAGTAATATAACAAAAAAGGATGTAATTATATTGTTCTATACCGTGAGTTTATAATATAAAGTGATGACAACTCTTTAAAGTATTTTGACATAATGATTTATGGTATAAGGTAGCATTTCCAAAAGGTTTCAAAGTAATATTTGTTGGAAATCTTGATTGAGTAAATTGTGTTTAGCGCGATTTTATTGGAGATTTAAGTGAATTCCACATGTTGAGAGTGGAGTGTCTTTTACTTAAATTAATCTACGTTTTGAGTAGATAAATTTAGAGTATTTAATTACTCAAATCCGATTTCGGGTGAATGAGAAATTAATTAGCAAAGTGTATCACTTAAAATGTTTCTCATAATTGGAATCAATAATTGATGTGAACAAACGCGAATAAATGATCTCAATTATACGATCGACGGCCGCGGTCGTATAAGAAATAGTTCATTTAGTTCGTGGTCTAAAATGTTCAAATCGGAAAATTGAGGGACCAATTTGAAAGGACTTAATAAATCAAGATTCAAAGTTTTGGGGTCAAAATTAAAGTCTGTGGAAAAATAGGGGCTGAATTGCACAGCCGGATGGTGCAACCGCCCGCACCTAATCATTTCCCGAAAATAGTGGCTTGTTATTGGTTGAGAGACGGGTGTACGGTACACCAGCCACACCGGATCATAACCATGTCAGGCGGATTTTATCTTTTAGCTCAGGGGTTGTTTTGAACAATTGCAACTCTTGGGGCTAATTTGAAAAGTCCGAAAAGGTGCAGTTAGGGGGCATTTTGTCCAAAAGACACAACCTTTGGGTCTTTCTGCAGAAATCCGAAAAGTCACACTTTTTGACCCAAAACCTTTCCTTCTCTATAAATAGCCCCCCATAGTTTGGATTTTTTTACACCAATATCATATTCTCTTCTCTCTTTTATTCTTAGTACTAATTTGAGTACTTTGAATATTCTTTTGTTTCTTAAATATTAATTTTAATATTTTAAGAATAGTGTTGAATATTAAATGCTAAATTGAGCATTTAAAATATTCTTGAAGTTCTTAAATATTATTTTAAGAATTATTTAGTACTAATTTGAGTACTTTAAATATTCTTAAATATTATTTTAATATTGTAAGAATAAGTTTGCATATTAAATGTTTAGATGTGCATTTAATTCATTCATGTCCATCGAGAGAGTTTGGAACAAGTATTTTGTTCGCTAGGCTCGAAAATTTGTAGTGGTACTATTTTCGAGACGTTTGTCGTTGTATCTTGGGAGACAATTGCCGTATTCCGTGACCACCAAGTGCGGGGCAATATTGTCTTAAGGAAATAGGGTAACCCTTGCCTCGACATATCATTATCATTTTGCATCTTCATAAACACCGCTCGTTACGCACTAAATTTTTTTTTAACAATATTAACACTATACGGAAAGTATAGAATAGTTTGATGGTTTTACGTTATTATTCTATTATATTTAACTTCATATTAATCCATAAGTATATAATACACGTATATGCTCATGAGCGATCACGTGATTATTTTAGTACTGTATTAAAATTGTGGAAGTTGAAAAATGTTATTTCTTCTAATTATGAATTTACCTTTCTATCTGTATTAACTAATAGTGACATGTATTTGTTATATTATATAGTAAAAAATGTCAATCACTAACTAATAACTTTTCAAGTTTGATTTTTCAACTTTCCAATTCCTCTGCTTATAGTGCACTTAAATCTATCTAATCCTAATCTTTCAATTTTTTTCTAACATTTATAAGAGGCAAATTTTGGAACTTTCAAAACTTTCTATTCTTATTAACGAGAGCCCAACACCCGAGAACTTTCAAGAATGATCCCTTATTAACACACTTAATAAAGTCAACTTCACAACTTTATAATGTTTTCAAGCGTCTTGATATTTATATATACATAGAGCATAATCCTTATTCATTTCCGTGCCCACTGCTGATCAGAAGACAAATTCAATCAAATGTTGGTGCCTCTTTCTTCGTAGTCAGTTGTAATCTTCGAATTCTATTGCATAATAGTTGGTTAAGAAGGTCACGTTCTTTGAGAAAACATTTGATCAGGGTTGTTCTTTTATCCCCTCATTGGTAGCTAATGAATAGGGGTGTACATAAACCCGCTCAACCTGCCCGAACCGCTCAACTCGAGCCGATTCACCCGAAAATTGCCGGTTTAAAATTATTAAATAACAATGGCGGGTTGAAATTATTGCAACCCGCCACTTTCGGGTCAGGTGGTGGGTTTAATAATTGTAACCCGCCTAACCCGCAACCCGACCGCTAATCATTTATGTTACAAGTATAAATATATATAGTTGATGTTACAAGTATAAGTATATATAGTTGATGTTACAAGTATAAGTATATATAGTTGATGTTACAAGTAACAGTATATATAGTTAAAAATTAACACTAAACTTTGAAAAATATATATGCATATATACTCTCTAATAAGAGTGGTTTATTTATATTAATATAACATGCTTTATTTTTCATTTGAGCAAACAAATTGACTCGTTTGAATACTTGTTTTTATTTGATTTGAACGAAAAATTTATATGTATATGTATATTTTGATGATAAACTTATACAAAATATTAATTTTATTAATATTTTAGAGTTTTTCACTCCTTAGAAATCATGATAATGTGAATTTTATTTAATAACACCCCTTATTTGTGTATTTCTCACCAACTCATTTTTTTTTTTTTTATAAATGTACAACAAGTATAATATTTAATTTCTTACTTACTAGTTATAACTAAAATTAAGTTGTAAAAATTATAACTATAATTTGATAACCCGCCAACTCGCCCGCTAAAACATTAAATCCGACCGACCCGAACCGCTCGGTTTGAAAAGATAATTATGCGTTTTCGGTTTGATATTTTGTCAACCCGCACATGTCGGGTCGGGTTAATTTTTTTCCTAAAACCGCCCGGACCCAACCGTGTACACCCCTACTAATGAACTTACTTTCTAATAAAATTTAGTATTGCATGTTGCAGGGACGGAGCTATAAATTTTACTGAAGGGAGTCAAGATTGTTGTGATATAACTATATACTTTTTTATTGCCAGATAGACGAAGGATTCAAGGGGGTGGGGGGGCTTGCTCCCCGCGGTGCAGTACACTATATTTATGGAAACCAAATATAATAAGGAAATAGATTCAGTTACAACTTTTGACATACATTATACTCTTATATCTCTTTCGTTATAGCCAGAATTTTGGGTTTGGGGGGTGAATTCAAAGAAAAGAGAGAAAGCGTGATATTTTTCGATTTTGAGGAGGGGCGAAATTCAAATATCAAAAATTTTGTAAGGTAAAAAATATAATTTTTCAAAATTGAGGGGGGGCAAGCACGCCTTCCAGCCTTCCCCCGGCTCCATCCTTGCATGTTGGGGAAAGGAACAAATACTCTATAGGTTTTATGCAAGAATGGGGATGTTAATTCAATCATCAAAGAAGAAAGATAGTTTAGTCCATTCAGGGCAAGTTCGGTAGCAATGATATGATTAGAAATGATAGGACTAAAAAGTGGATAAACCTATCAAAATGATTATATTATCCATCATATCAAGAGTTTGGTATGTTGGAAAAAAACACACCATAAATATGTCTTCATTTTTATCCACTATTCAGTGTATGATATGATGGGAATCTTGCGCGATTTCCCGAAATGACCCTAGATAATCTTTAAGAGTTACTCAACTAAATTTTGTTTCAAATATTAATTAATTAATCTCTAAATTAGTTTTCCCATAAAAAAATAAACATTAGTTTACTAAAAAAAAAGTCATTATTTATCCTATATTAGTTCATTCTTAAAAAAATTAAAAATATTTTAATAATATTATTTTTGTAAACAAGTAGTTAGCGGTGGTATTTGTTAGTTCTGAATCAAATTGTATTAATTGAGTAGTTAGTAGTGAAATTCGTATTAGTTTGATGTGCAGTCCTATTGGAGATAGTAGGATAAAATCTTAAATTCAAAGCTTACGCGTTATTTTGTTTCAACATTTTTTCTATTTGAGTAAATTAATAAAAATGTTGACAAACAAGTTGTTTTATTTCAGATCTAACATTGAATATAATTTATTTATTTTTGAAATTAATGTGTATATTATAAAAAGTAAAAAGGATTGGGAAGAAATTAAAAACCTCATAAGTATATCAAGAGTGCCTTTTTTTTTTTTAATAAATCCATGAATTTCCATCTCAACTTTACAGATGAATAAATGAATTTGAAGGAATATTTGAATTTTTAATCTTTCTTTCCAGTCGTATCAGGAAAAAAATTGATAGTTTTTTTTGTTAGTGAAGTTAAATAATTGTTAAGGGTGGTAAATGTAATATCACACCAAATCCCTTTAAATGGGATAAATAAATCCTACACCTCTCGGTGGAATTTATTAATACCAAAACAATGGATGATATACCGGGCCTCTGGTGTATCATGGACTTTGATCATGGCTACCGAATATTGAATTGCATATGATAGTTAATCATATCACCCTAATCCAAGCTACCGAACTTGCCTTAAGTGTATTATATCTTTTAGTGAATGGGTCAAAATGAAGGAGTGGAAAGTTGCGTGTCATATTTAGAAGCTATCAGGATGATCTTCACCATCATATATATATGTGATATGGTGGACCTCCACACATATTTCAATACCTGGGAACTAGCTCAACTCATGGAGATTACCTGGGAACTAGCTCAACTCATGGGAGCCCTCAAGTATCACACGACCGTTGCAATGCCCTTTCTGTTTAACTATTTAAGTAATTATTGTTTTATTGTTATTTGATTATAAGAATATACCGATGAAGAATATGTAAACAAATTAATAGAATTCTTCTATCAAAATTTAATCTTAATTGATCCTTTAAAAATGTTACAAACTAGTGAAGTGCAAAATACGAACAAGTAATCATTAAGTACTAAAATAGCGTCGGTTTACTTTTTTTTTATTTTTTTATTTTAGTCCAATAGTTTTCAATAGTTACAACTAGGTCCTAAATACAAGCGTGTGGAGACCGTACACGATACACAATAATATTGAAAAATATAGACACTGAGAACAAATTACATTAATGAAAGAGTATTCAATACAATAAATCAGAAATTATGAAAACAAATTTATCAGAATTTCCAAATTCTAAAAAAATCAAACTTATTGAGAGTATTTTAAAAAATTGGACCAATTTTATCATGACAGTCGTCTTGAAAGTACAATATCTTTTGCACATTGCACCACTCTTCTCCAAAGTCTCATATAATATCGGGTAATTCTATGTCAGATCAAATTTAATGGACCGAATATGAATTTTGTGTCTATATGTCTCTCCCACGAGCGTGTGAAGACCACACATAATACACAAAATAATATCGAGAAATATAGACACTGAAAACATTAAATTCGATCCAACGTACATTAAGACGATTAGACTCGAGAACCATTAGATATTTCCCTCGAGTCGTCCTTCAGTCTTTGCAACAAGTCAATCTCCACACACACAAATATACATATACATTATCATATCTATACATTCGTGTATATGTTATGTAAGCTGCTACTTAACATTTCAACTCTAGAAGAAAGAAAAAGAAATGGCTGTGGGAGGATTAACAGAAGATGTGGAAATCATAAAGTATTGTTTACTGTATGAGCATAGTTCGTCAACTTTAAATTATACACATTGATCTCAAGACTTTATGGACATAGTTTAAAATGAGGTAAAACTACTATATAACTCGATACAATAATTAATAATCGCACATTATAAAAAGTTGAAATCATATGTTAGCATATGATTTTCATTTTCAATGGTGAACATGGATAACTACATTAATGAAAGAGTATTCAACACAGTAAATCAGAAATAATAAACCAAATTTATCAGAATTTCCAAATTCTAAAAGTATCAAATTTATTGGGGGTATTTTGAAAAATTGCAATTTTGTTATGAGAGTAGTCTTGAAAGTGCAATATCTTTTGCACATTGCACCCCTTTTCTCCAAAGTCTCGTATAACATCCCTATGTGCGGGGTAATTTTATACATGATCGAATCTAATGGTTTGAATATAAATTTTGTGTTTGACATAAATTTGAAGATCGCACACAATACTCACACAAGCATGTGAAGACCATACACAATACACATTAATATAAAAAAGGGCTATTAACACTAATCATCCCCCATGTCACGCAAAAATGTCACTTTAGTCCCTATTGTAAAAAAATTATCACTTTCATCCTTCATGTCCATAATTTGTACCCAAATGGTCCTTTTTTAGAAATTCCGACCAGGTTTTCCGGCGTCCAAAGCGCATGTGCTGCACTCTCTTTTTGGCAGGGGTATACTGTGCGCGTCTTCACGAGAAAGTTCATAACTCATTGTAGAAAGATCGGATTCATGAACCGTTTTCTTCCTATGAAACTAGACACATAGGGATATCCACTCATATATCTCACATAATTAGGATAAGTCTAGAACAAATCAGTTTTGTATTAAAAAATTAGCCTAAAATCTGTCGGCTGTGGGGGCATATCTGTGCGCGTCTTCACGAAAAAATTCATAATTCATTGTAGAAAGATCGGATTCATGAATCGTTTTCTTCCCATGAAACTAGACACATAGGGATATCTACTCATATATCTCACATAATCAGGAGACGTCTAGAACAAATCAATTTTGTATTAAAAAATTAGCTAAAAATTTGTCGGGTGTGGGGGGCATATCTGTGAGCGTCTTCACGGGAAAATTCATAACTCATTGTAGAAAGCTCGGATTCATGAACCGTTTCCTTCTCATGAAATTAGACATATAGGGCTACCCACGCATATATCGCACATAATCAGGAGACATCCAGAATAAATCAATTTTGTATTAAAAAACTTGCTAAAAATCTGTCAGCTGTGGGGGCATATCTGTGCGTGTCTTCACGAAAAAATTCATAACTCATTATAAAAAAGTCGAATTCATATACTGTTTTCTTTCCATGAAACTAGACATATAGGGATATCCACAAAAATATTATAATCACCGAAAACATTAAACTTAGATGTAGTGTACACTAGGCCATTAATCTCGGTCGAAAATAGATTTTTTTACTCGAGTCGTTCTTAAGTCTTTGCAACAAGTCAATCTCCACACACACACACTCACTCACACACACAGTATCATATCATATCTATACATTCGTGTATATGTAAGCTGCTACATTTAACATTTTCAACTCTAGAAGAAGAAGAAGAAGAAGAAATGGCAGTGGGAGGATTAACAGAAGATGTGGAAATCATCAAGCCGCGAAATGATAAAAGAGAGTACCGAAGAATCGTTCTGCAGAACAATCTCCAAGTCCTCCTCATCAGCGATTCAGAAACCGATAAGGTTTGCATATTTCTGTTAAATTCATCGAATCGCACCTTTTTGTTAATATTCAATTGAAATTTACGGTAAGATTTTATGTTTCTGTTAAATTTATCGAATCGTGACCTTTTTGTTGATATTCAATTGAAATTTACGGTAAGGTTTTATATTTCTGTTAAATTTATCGAATCGTGACCTTATTTATTGATATTCAGTTGAAATTTGCGGTAATTTGATTCGAGTTTTGTTGTTTGGGTGTGAATTGGTGTAGTGTTCAGCTTCGATGGATGTTCGTGTTGGTGCTTTCAGTGATCCTGAAGGACTGGAAGGCCTCGCACATTTTCTTGGTAAATTGAATTATTTTGCTTTAACATCTTTCAATTTCAATCACTTTAACTTTTTTGTTAGCAATCGTATATTCGCATCGAGCTGAATTGAGAATTGTTTATTTTACCTAGCAGTTTGACTGCGCTAGGAAAGTGAATATTCTAGGATTCATTCTTCTATGCGTGTGTTTGGCACAAGTAGCACCTTCACTTAAGTTGTTTTTCGATTTTCGAATTGGAATTTTGTTGCCTAAGCTAGAAAGTAAAAGGATGTACTGTCTTCTGGTTTGATTGGTGTGCTGAAGTTTGACCAGATGGGCACTGGATGAGGATTTGGATCCTTGATCGCGTAATGAAAGATTCTCATAGTTCTGCGTGCACATAGCAAATATTGTGATGATAAAGAGATTTGGATTCAGACAAATGTTTAAGATTTTCTTTTTTTACTTTATTGTTTGGCATTGTAATAATGTATTATCAATTTCTCTGCGATAGAGCTAAGTAAATATAAAAACGATACTTGCACCTGATTAGTGCATCAAAATGTTCCATATCTAAAACGTTCGTGTAAATGATTCAACACATATTGAAAATAATTGGCTTTCTATGAGGCACGTTTGTGTAAATGATTCAACACTTATTGAAAATAATTGGCTTTCTATGAGGCACTAGGGCTAATTTCTGACGAAAAATTTTGGTGCTTGCTATCTAATTTCTTATTACGTCTCTTGCCGTCGAGTTACTTCAATGTCCTTTATTTCATATAGTTGTCAAGTAATGAATTTATTTCTTATGTGGTGCAATTGTAATTATTGCCTTCTCCGATGTAATATTTGTTAGATTTCTTTCTCACTGTAATGTGGCTGTATTACAGAACATATGCTTTTTTATGCAAGTGAGAAGTATCCAGAGGAGGACAGTTACTCCAGATACATCAGCGAGGTACTGGCTCAGCTCTTTCTATGCAATGCTGTGTCTTAGCTATCTCACTTACCCCTTGGACACACACACACACACACACACACACACACATATATATATGTATATGTGCGTGTTGTGTTTGTGTGTCTATATGGTGATGTATGTATGCTTTCTGATAAATGGATTCTTTTTCGATGTGGATAGCCCAAAAATAATCTCCACTCATGTCATTCGTTTCCTCTTTTTAGCATGGAGGCAGTACAAATGCTTTCACATCATCTGAACACACCAACTACTACTTTGATGTTAACCCTGACTCTTTTGACGAAGCCTTGGACAGGTAAATTTAGTATCCACAAAGTTTTTGGCTGTTATATTTTTATAATGTTTGTCTTGGATGGATGGCTTAATGCGGTTAGACATTCAGATTCGCCCAGTTTTTCATCAAACCACTGATGTCTGCTGATGCTACCACGAGGGAAATAAAAGCGGTTGATTCTGGTTAGCATTTAATCTTCCAGCTTGTTAATGAATTTGTTTTGTATGCTTTTTGATGACTTCCTCTGTCCCGCTTGCTGTGTCCAGAGAATCAAAAGAATTTACTATCTGATGCTTGGAGAATGAATCAGGTACTTTTTATGTATAGTACGCACTTCTCAATTTTTATCCTTTTTAGAGAAGAGAGCTAATCAGCTCTTTGATTTTTTTTTCATCCACACAGCTTCAGAAACATTTAAGCGTGAAAGATCATCCATACCACAAGTTCAGCACAGGTTGGCAATATCATTGGCTAATCCCATACTAATTATATTTTGCAATGTTAATCTCCGTTTCCCTTGTTATGTCTACTGGTAGATATTGTTTTTTATGTCTTAATATCTTACACGAAACACTCTTCTTCTTGTATTAATGTTATCTTTACTTTTGGACACACCAATTACTCTTGAGGTTCGTGTTGACACAATAGCAACACATTGATGTCCTATTGGAACTAATATGGAGAATATTTTATTAATTTTTTGATAGGTAAAAAGAGAAATGCATATAAATTAGTTAAAATATAAACACAAAACCTTGCAAAGATTCATCATCACTGCCTTAAATTTTCTTGGTCATGTAACTGTAGATAGTGCTTATATAGTTCAGTTTTGTATTAATTCTCAAATAATATATGCGATACAGTCAGTCATCTTGATTTTTGATGTGTGGTAGATCTTACTCATAGATTGGATCAATGACACATTGGTACCACGATTTGCGAAACATTTTCCCTTCTATTCTTTGTGATGTTTTTATGTATGGGCAGGAAATTGGGACACTTTGGAGGTCCGGCCAAAAGAAAGAGGGTTGGATACAAGACAGGAGCTTCTGCGGTTTTACAATGAAAATTATTCAGCCAACCTCATGCATCTTGTAATATATACTAAAGGTAGTACATTGGTGCGTCCTCTTAGTTTATGTGATCTTGTTGGGTTAAACTATGTCAATTTATTTATTTGAATTGCTTCAGATGTCCTTGATAAGTCTGAAAGCCTGGTGCGAAGCAAGTTCCAGGAGATTCGAAATACGGATCGAAGTTCTATCAGTTTTACTGGTCAACCTTGTGATTCAGAAAATCTTCAGGTACTACTTTTGCCTTCATCATATGCTAATAAAGCAAGTCCTGGGGTTTCTTTTTCATTTTTTGGACAAATACACAGGAATCTGACTTTTCGTGAAGTTGAATCTGGTTGAGCCTTTTTAACTGTATATTAATATTAAGGAACATTTAAGGAAACAAAATGATTACTGATAACTTATGAAAGTATCATTTGCAAAGATGATTACTGGTAAATTAGTAGGTTTTGGAATAATTGCTAGTTTTATCTATTTGAAAATCACTTTGAGACTTAAGGTTATGATCTCTTGGAGTAACTTGTGGTTGCTACTAGGGAACACTGTCGTCTTCTTCGCTTCTGCAACTCTTTTATGGGAAAACAAATCTTTAAATCCTGGTGCAAAGTTTGATTGACTGCAGTGATTATGTAAAATGTTCATACTTCACTTGATAAGATAATGGTATTATTTTTTCACTTTGTATTTTTCTGATTCAGATTCTTGTTAAAGCTATCCCTATCAAACAAGGTCACAAGTTGAGATTTGTGTGGCCGATAACCCCTGGAATTCGTCACTACAAGGAAGGGCCATGCAGGTATCTGGGTCATCTCATTGGCCATGAAGGAGAAGGATCTTTGTTTTACATCTTGAAAAAGTTGGGTGGGTTTTGAATTTCCTTTTCATGTCAAAATCCCGAACTCCCCCCTCCCAATTGTGCTGGTAAAAGAACTAAGTTGTGGATATATGTTAAACGTGCCAAAGTCTTAAAACACTAATTAAATTGAGAGAATTGTAGGTAAGAATGACTTGTACTTCCCATTTTTGCTATTAATTCAAGAAGTTAAAGTACATAATTTGAATTTCCTTAGTGATTTGCATTCCACAGAGAAAATCATAATTTTTAAGCCATTAAACATCTCTTTTTTGTTTTAGATGAAGGTTGATCAGACCAGCAGGTGTTGTGTTAATGTTCTAAACTTTCATAATAAATAATTAATGCAAAATGGGTTGTGCTCTTCGTGTGTCATATTGTGTTCTGAACCACATTATGTGCAATATAAAACTAATTGGTTTTTGCTTGCAAACTATCATCAAGTCTTTTAATATATTCCGGTTTATGATATTGCTCCATTCTGATCTTGTAGATCTTTTTGACTGCAGTAGGGTGCATTTATTTCTATTCACACCGTGTTAAATATTTGTTTCGTGCTTTTGTGAATATGTATATAACTAATTTGTTTTTCACGTCATACTTGCTATATGTGGAAGAACCTAGCATCATCCCATTGTGCTTAAGTCGAAATGTCAAGGACAAACTCTAGAGAAAACCATTAGTCTCTCTCCTCCCTCTCTCTCTAGTCTCTTTTCATGTCAGATTAGAAACTCAAGAGGAAAACATAGTATAATATTTCTTGTTTTCTAAGTTAGTCCTGCATAGCTAGTCGTTGTATTAGATGCAAACGGATGTAAGTGACAACCTATTGTGATGGATACATGGTCCAAAATTTGGAGTTGAAATATCTCAGTGAACCAAAGTTAACTATCATTCACATTCTTTATTTTGTGGAGTCCAACTACGGGATTTTTCTTGTTGTATTTTTTGTACTTGAAGGACAATCACTGATTAGAATGATGAACTGATACTCGTATTCTGAGTTTCCTGGCTATGTAAAAGTAGCACTTTCAAGGTGCTGCATCTTACAGCGTGGACACTTACTTTTAGAAAATAAATCTTCTTTGCTTATAATTTTTCTGCAGAATTATGACTTCTCCCTGTTGCTTGTACTTCTCTAGTGAAAACATTTATTAATTTATATTTTAGTTAACATCTGGATACACTTGCAGGATTCTTTTTGCTAAAGTTTAATTATTACTCATATGAACTAATTGTTGTCACTGGAAGTCTAGCCAGTGGGAATTTCTTTTGGAAATTCATTGTTCAAAAAGTTACATTTACTAGATCAAGCATTACCTCTTGCAGGGTGGGCCACAAGTTTATCTGCCGGTGAATCAGATTGGACTTATGAATTTTCTTTTTTCAAAGTGGTTATTGATCTGACAGATGCTGGTCATGGTAAGCGTTAAGTCTTTTGCTTTTTCTGTTAGTTTTGAGGGGTTGAGGCCTGAGCTCGTGATGGAATGTTTCCCTTTTTTCCTTCTTTTTTGGTAGGACAAGATTTTACATTGCACTTTGTTAGGAGTTTGGGATAAATAAATGTTTCTTTTTATCTTTTTGCCTTTTCTTTCGGTGATAATTACAGAGCATTTTGAGGATATTGTCGCACTATTATTCAAATATATTCATCTTCTGCAGCAATCTGGTCCCTGCCAATGGATATTTGATGAGGTAAAACTGATCATATTGCCACTTTACTATATATATTCTTGTTTACATGATAGCACATAAACCCACATAAAGAGGCTGCACAAACTGGGTCTCTGTAACTACACGCATTGATGTTATCTGAAGCAAACACTTGGAGTCATGTAACTGCATAGCTTTAAGAATCTCCATCCACCAATTGTCAGAGCGGATAAATATTCTGAAGGTTCCAAATCAGATGAAAGACAAAATCCCTGTGGTTCTTTTGGTGGAATATCATATGGTCATACATATATGTTTACGTATTCGACAAACTTGAAACTCAGTATATATACACATACTAGAAGTGTGTCCATGCAAGTATAGATGGTGTTAAACACTCATTTCGTTTGTCTTATGTGAAGTACACGAGTATGTAGTTGATATATTTGTTAACCATCTGTTTTATGTAGTACCTATGTTCAGCTACCCTTTAGCTAAAAATGGTCTAGTCATGGTGATAAGTTGGTCACTTTTAACGGCTCGTTTTTTGGTTTTTCTTTCTTTGTCTTGGAGATACCTGTGTGGTTTCTATTGTATAAAACCCTTTGTAGCTTTAATCTTTTAGAAAAACTGGTAACCTTGACATATTAGTCAAAACTGAGAAACTTAACTATGTTAGAATGCACATCTAACATTTATTTGAGAACTCATGCTTTCTGCTTAGCCTTGGAAGAGTTCTATGTTTTAGATTTCTAGCATCCTATTCGTAATAGATTTTGACCCTGGTTATTGACTACTGCCACCTCTATACTGCTTAGCACAATGCATATATTGTTGAAGATTTATCTTTTGATTGTTGATCTAAAACCTAACTTCTTTCATCTTAATTTACTAATGAAGCTTGCAGCCATTTGCGAGACTTCCTTCCATTATCAAGACAAGATTCGTCCCATTGATTATGTTGTTAATGTTGCATTTAATATGGAGGTAATTACTTCTTTCTTCATATGTGCCCAAGACAATTAATTTTGTCACTATGTCTCTTTATTAAGTAAACATTGATCGAGCATTTATTCACTTTTGGACAACTATTTTGGTAGGTATTCATGTATGTATTTGAGGTAGCAAAATGTTATACTTATAATAACAAGTACAATGAATATTGCATGTAGGTTCACATGAGTAAATGAGCAAGCGTTGGTTTAGACTTCCAAAATATACAAAATTAATTGTTTGCCCGCAGTAGAAAAAGTGATGTTCCAGTTTCTGCCGTTTATGAAATTTGCAAACATGCCCATTAATCAGTAATTTTCAAGCTGTCTAGTTAAGTAAATGAAATGGTTTCGGAACTCTCATGTTTAACATTGGAATAATGCAACCTTGTTTCTCTTTTTTCTTTTTTATCTGAGAAAACAATGATTGATTGATTTGGAATTATGCAACTTGTGCATGCCGAGCGGCTTTCCTGTTTGTTTAGTAGGTTTATATTTCATTTCTCTGTTCATTTTTTTTAACTGTCTTTGAAACCAATTGCCTTGTTAATTTGAATATGAAGTTTTGATTCTGGAGTTATGCTGCCAATGCATGCAAGTTCCAAGAGAGCTTTTGCTGTTTGTTTAGTAAGATTTATATGTGAAATTTCTCTGTTCATTTCTTTCTTTGGACTGATTGTTGATTTGATTTCTCTTTCCATAAGTTGATTATCTACCCAGAATTTCACTAACTGTTGGTTGTACGGCTTGTGTTTTCTTGGTTGTTTGTGTTCAAATATCTTCTAGTTTTATCCTACAAAAGACTGGTTGGTGGGATCATCTTTGCCTTCGAAGTTTAACCCTGGAATAATTCAGTCAGCACTGAAAGAGCTCAGCCCATACAATGTCAGGTCGGTTTTACAGAGATTCGAGATTCTCTTCATTATTGTTTATAACTTGCATCAGTATGGTTTTCCCTCTCACTGTTATTCTCGACTATCTTAACAAAATGCATAACATATTGATGATCCTATTCTGTTTGACATGAGTCCATGTACTGTCTTGTTAATCTCCTCTAACACCAATTCCCTGGAGGTAAGAAAAAGGGCGCATAAATAAAGAAAAAAACGTTTTGCAAGTGGTCCATAACAGGTCTTTGACTTTTATTGTCGCGTGTCAACATTCACCTATATGTCTACCTGTATCAGTTGTCCTCTTTTTGTTCTTTGATCTCCGATGGTAGTTTTAACATTTGTTGCCTAACAGCCTATTGGTTTTATTGCTTTATTTAAAATAGTTGCTTTTTACAGAATATTTTGGGAATCAACGAAGTTTGAAGGTCTTACAAATTTAACAGAGCCTTGGTATGGAACTGCATATTCTGTAGAGCGGTTAACTGGCTCCACAATTGAGGTTGGCTTCTTGTTGTGTAATTTATGATGAAACTTCCTTTTTATCGCAGTTAAATCTCCGTATTTCGATTCACTTGAGATATTTCTAAAATGTTTATGATTTGCAGCAATGGATTGACAGAGCTCCTAATGAAGATCTGCATCTACCTGTCCCTAATGTGTTTATTCCTACAGATCTCTCTCTTAAGATTGTTACAGAAAAGGTAAGTTATTGCTTTAACTTCAAATAATGCTATGTGTCTTTGGATGTCTGACACTTTCTATTAAATCTTTATGTTTGTGGTGTATTTGACCTTTGGAACAGATGAAGTTACCAGTTCTGTTGAGGAAAACGCCGTACTCAAGGTTGTGGTACAAGCCAGATACAGCATTTTCAACTCCCAAGGCATATCTTAAGATAGATTTCAACTGTCCCTTTTCTGGAAGTTCCCCTGAATCAGAAGTCCTTACTGAGATATTTACGCGTTTGTTGATGGATTACTTGAATGAATATGGTAATTTTTCTTATGGTTAAGAAATAGGGTAGAAAAATTGTGTTCATGACCATCAAACTCTGATCACTTAAATCTATATAAGGCTTTACATCTAAGTGATATCGCATTTCGCTATGGACTCATTGTAGATTCTCACCTTATTTATTCTTTCCCGTTATGTTGAATCCAAATCATAAGGCACTTCTTTTTTGTGCATATTTCAGCATATGATGCACAGGTTGCTGGTCTTTATTATGGAGTTAGCAACACCGACTATGGTTTTCAGGTAGCCATTTATGTCTATATTTTAGTATATGCTCTTGATGGCATTATGGACTTCTTAAACCTCATTATTTTTCTTAGTTCACTGCACATAGAAAAGGTTAAGAGACTTTATAACTTATGAAGTTTTCAAATTATATTATCGTAGATTTAGGTAGCTTAAAGGAATGAAATCACTTTTTCAGAAAGTGATTTAGATAGGACTTATACAAACAACTCCATCTAGTTAATATACTACTTGGTACAGAATATTAACGAGTTCTACTTTCACCTACCATTCACCTAGTTGGATTTTTTTTCATGGATAAGGTAAGATTTTATCAATAATACCCAAAAAAAGCTAGAGATAATTACCTATGTACCCCCTCATGTTCTAGTCAATTACCAAAAAACTCTGAACTTTTCGAAATTTGCATAAAGTTCCCCTCGTGTTAAGGCGTTCTAACAATTACACCCCCCCTGTGATTTACAAATTCTAACAATTTCACCCCTTGTAACCCTTACAAATAGTCCCCTCGAGGGGTCTCATCGTAATTTACCAAAAATTGGGGGGATTTTGGTAATTTGCACTCAATTGAGGGGGTGTGCATATAGTTCACCCTAAAAACTTAAAACAACTCAAGATATACATGCAGTTCTTATCCATTACTTCGTTTCCTTTCCCTTATAGGTTACGGTGGTTGGATATAATCACAAACTGAAGATCTTACTGGAGACTGTAATTCAAAGAATCGCAAATTTCGAAGTAAAACCCGACAGGTTCGATGTCATTAAGGTACAGAACTAACTATATTTTATGCTATTACAAGTAGTTTTTTTTTTTTTTTTTAGTTCTATGACAAGTAGTTCAGCTCTCTATGGCTATTCATATTTTGCAACAAGGGTATTTTAAAATTATCCTCTCTTATAAATAACAAATAAGCGTTTGCGTCTTTCCACCCCTTAACTCTTTCATTTACCATGATGCATACATTTGGTATCCATACAACAGGAATTAGTCACTAAAGAATATCAGAATATAAAGTTCCAACAGCCATATCAGCAAGCTATGTACCACTGCTCATTAATACTACAAGACCAAACATGGCCTTGGACTGATGAGCTTGAAGTTCTTCCTCGTCTTGAAGCTGATAATCTTGTTAAATTTTTTCCTCTAATGCTATCAAGAACCTTCTTGGAATGCTACGCAGCAGGTTCTTAATAATTCCTTCTGTTTGCTGAATGATTAGTAAATTTTTTTGCTTACGCTTCGGCCCATATTCTTATCTAATCATAATTTTGTTTTTGCTTACATGTAGGAAATCTCGAGCCAAATGAAGCAGAATCAATGATCCAGCAAATTGAAGATGTGTTCTTTAAGGGTTCTCCTCCTTTATCACAGGCGTTGTTTGCGTCTCAATACATGACAAATCGAATCGTTAAGCTTGAGCGGGGGAAAAATTACTTTTTCAGTGCAGACGGCCTGAATCCTAGTGATGAAAATTCCGCCCTTGTCCATTACATTCAGGTACAGAATAAACCTGTATAATCATTAGCATTGATCTAGATTTCTCAAATTTACAATCTGTATAATTATTCTTGCTCAAATATACAGGTGCACCAGGACGATTTCAAGTTGAATGTCACGCTCCAGCTTTTTGCTGTGATAGCTAAGCAACCTGCTTTTCACCAGCTTAGATCAGTTGAGCAACTTGGTTACATTACTGTACTTATGCAGAGGTAGGCAAAAGTTCTTTTATTTTTGAGAAAATTACCTACAGATCCCCTCATGTTATGGTCAATAACGGAAAACCCCTGGACCTTTTCAAAATTACATAAAGTCCCCTCTTATGTTAAGTCATTCTTACAATTATACCTCCTGTGTATTTAGAAATTCTTGCAATTTCACCTCTGTAAATCTTAAAAATGGACTCCCTGAGGGGGCCTCGTTGTACTTTACCAAAAGTCAGGTTTTTTTTGTTGATTAGTACTAAAGTGAGGGGGTACATGTAATTCACCCTTTAATTTTAAGTTCTGCAATTGCGCCGAAGCAATTTTTGTGTCATAAATTTTGCTCCTGTTACTTTGTGGAGAGAAGTAATATTTTGATTTACTGTAGGAACGACTCTGGGGTCCGTGGTGTACAATTTATCATCCAATCAACTGTTAAGGTGTAAATGACATCAACGATGTAAAATGGAAAATGCTTGTATTGATCGCTCCATGCACCAAACAATCCAGATCAAGCCATGTCAGCATCTACTGTACATGCATGTATAGATGACATGGCTTGATCTGGACCGTTTGGTGTATAACACCCGGTCCATACATGCATTTTCCATGTAAAATAGTGTTTATGAATCTTGTATGTCTATTTATATTGTATGCTATTGTAGTATCCAGACTTTTATCTATTGCTTTGATGTTCTTGACAGGGTCCGGGGCAAATCAATTTGAGGGTTGAGTCTTTTCTCAAGATGTTTGAAACTAAGCTCTATGAAATGCCCAGCGACGAATTTAAAGTAAGATTTTGACTTTCTCTATGAATGGCATTTTGCAATATATTATTTTTATTTTTATTTTTTGAAATGAAACCCGAGTAACAGCACCGACTTCTTGTGAGACAAACTGTGTTGCTGACACGTAATTTCCATGTATGACACAGAACAACGTTAATGCACTTATCGAAATGAAGCTTGAGAAGCATAAAAATTTACGAGAAGAATCTGGATTTTATTGGCGAGAAATTTCTGATGGGACCCTCAAATTTGACCGTAGAGAATGCGAGGTATGGAGATTGAATTTTTACCAATGCAAAAAACTTATGGAATGAATACATGCACACCTTTTCACTTACTTGGTAGTTACTCGAGCTCCATGAGAGTTTACAAATTACCAAAAGAGCCCTGTCAAAGCTTGACAACTCGAAGAATATGGGGTCAGATTGTAATATAATTTTGTTGTTCCGGGGAAATTATGGTAATTTCTCTTAGGTCTCAAGCTGGGGTGTCGATGTAATTTACTCAGATTGCCGGCATCCACCATGGATATGAAAACCACTGAAAGTTTTAAAATTGATTAATGTATTTCATGATCGGCAACTCGGTAAAATTTCAATACTTGATGAAACAGGTTGAAGCACTAAAGCAACTTACTCAGAAAGAATTGATAGATTTCTTCAACGAGTATATCAAAGTCGGCGCTACCCGCAAGAAGGGTTTGAGCGTTCGGGTATATGGGAATGCACATTCTTCAGAGCACAAAACAGACAATTCTCAAGCTGCTGAATCTAATATTGTTCAGATAGAAGATATATATAGTTTCAGAAGATCTCGACCTCTTTACGGTTCGTTTAAAGGAGGTTTTGGCCAAATGAAGTTGTAAGATACAAAAAATATCTGGGAAACGTGAAACTCGATCGACATGCATGTCTTAAAGCATTCTTCTAGGGTGGTTTACGATACTTTCTTGATAGAAAAATTCCAGCACCAGGGTTAAACTTTACGTAGCGAATAATATATTTCGTATTTATTTTTACATTTTAAGTATTTATTTATACATTATAATTTCATTTAGCTTTATAATTATAAGATTCTTATGAGTGATGCAGGCACTGGGAGTTGTATAAACTCATTTCTGCATGAATAAGTAGGGAAACTGATGATTTGAACTAAGTTTGTGGTGTTATTCAGTTTTCTGGGGTGGTGTCAAATGAAGGCTTCAACCTTCATCTATTGGATGGCAGTTTTATAGAATGGAAAGTTAACACATAGACCCCCTCATTTATTATGTAATAATAAAAACAAAACCTCACTTATTGGAAATCACTGACACGCCTCCTCATGTTAAGACTTCATTACAATTACACATGTGTGTTACAATTTTTTTTCCTTTCTAATTTTAGCCTTGTAAGCCTTACAAATAGATCTCTCGAGGTAGTATGTTGGTAATTTTCATTAAGTGAGGAGGAGTTTTGGTAATTACATTTAACCGGGGGGGGGGGGGGGTGGACTACAAAATACAATTTGCTGACGACTATTTGTGATATCATTTGAAACGATTATATTGTAGGTGTGAAATGCATGTCATCTTTAGGAGTTCCCGAGACTTGGTACACTGCGACTATTATAACCACTAGAACCACCCGTATGGTGGTGATTGTTTTGGGTCCATCTTGTTTTGTTCAACAATGAGGAAAACTTCATTTTTGTCCCTCAGTTATACGCCGAATTCAATTTTGATCCTCCAGTTACATGCCGAATTCGATTTTGGTCCCTTAGTTACACCGCTCATCAAATGTAGTCTCTAAACTACGACATTTTCATCAAATGTGGTCTCTTCGTATAAGTTTTTGTCAAATTGTTAATTGTTGGGGTTAATTGAAATGTCAAAAATTATATTTTGCACCCTAAAAGTACAACTTTTGACACTTTCCACCTTAAAAAAAATAATTGACAAACTTCACCATTTAATCATAATTTTATTCACATTACATCACAATTCACTTTTACTAGAGTATTCAAAACAACAAAATGCAAAAATATGTTAAGGAGAAAGAAAAATGCTTTGGTAATTATATTTAGTTGGTGATCTGCTTATCAAATTGTATATAAATGCGCTAAATCAAGGCAAGAAAAAGAAATTTATCGATAAGAATATTTGCTAATTTGTTGCACAATTTTTAACTACCTCTCAGTTTCCAAATCCCTCTAATTTCTCCCAAAAACCCACATAATATCATATTTGTTTCTAGAGCCGCTGCAAATAACTGACTTATCACCAACATTTTTTCATTGTTTTACCAAATCGTGAATGAAGTAACAAGATAGAGATTAACAAATTTGTTCCCATTCTCTTTCTACAATCGTATTTTGGATTTATATATATTCTATTATCCTCTCTACTTTTTTTAGTTTTTGTTATTCATTCTATTTTTCATGATTTTTATATTTTGGTTGTTTTGTTTGCAGAGTCTATTCAGAGTGACCAAACGGGTTTTGAAAAATGTATATGATCAAAATTACCATTAAAAAGAGACAAGAAACATCATAAGTTGAAGTGCTAATTCAATCATCAACTTTGAAAATTATGTTAAAAGAGTGAAAAATTATTCTTTTCTGTGGTGAAAATTATCAAAATTTATGTTTTTTGGGTGGGAAATGTAATTTTTGACATTTCAATTAAGCCCAACAATTACTAATTTGACGAAAAATTAGACTGAGTGATCACATTTGATGAAAACGTGGTAGTTTAGGGACCACATTTGATGAACGATGTAACTAGGAAACCAAAATTGGATTCGGCATATAACCGGGGGGACCAAAACTGAATTTTTTTAGAAACATGATAGTAGTCTACCACCAATAGTTGTGGAGTGGTCCGCCAGAGCATGACATACGAAGACTGTCTTTGAGATTTCTATCTTTTTCAGAAAAACGGGTTCGGGTCTCCTCTCTATTAGGAACAAAACTGTGTTGTTTTTCGATCTTTTTTTCTTATTCTTCTTTTCGTGTCCATATTTTGTACTCCGATGTTGATTTTCATGTTGGTAATGTATCAATGATAGGACAGTAGGGAAAATCGCATTTTTTGGTCTCATATGTTGGTTTTTTCAATTTTGGTCCAATTCGTTACAGGATTCTAATATTGTGTCTCATGACTTTTAAAAATTCTCATATTTGGTCCAACCTAATTTTCCATCCAAAATTTAATGTTCAACTCCGTTAGTCAATATTTTGACCCATTTTTTGGGAGATTTTGTGCATGAGCAGCAAATGATATTGAATAAATTTCGTGTGTAAATGTATTCATGCATGAATTCTCCAAAAAACAATCATTCAAAATGTTAACTAATGGAATTGACCATTAAATTTTGGATGAAAAATTTGATTGAGATCAAATTGAGAAATTTTAAAAGTTACGGGACACATTGTAAGAATCTCCTAACAGATGGGATTTGAATTGAAAAGGGCCACACATATAAAACCGAAAATGCAATTTTCCTTAGATTATTAGATGGATATTTGGTTGTAATTGGGTTTTTGTCCATTTTTATTGTTATTTAATGAATTTATTATATATAAAAAAATCATTCTTAAAAACTAACAAAAGTTGAAGTTTTTAAATAACTAATAAACAACACTTGTGTCGGACGTGAAATCAATATCATATCATTTTTGCTAAATCCTAAAAGCTAATTACAAAGTAAGTTAGTCTTTCTATCCCTTTACATTTCCTTTGTTTTTATTAAGAATCATCACCCCCCTCCCCCACGCCCACCACACAACCTTTCTGATTTTTTGTTTAAACTCGTGATAAGAAAGTGCAACTTCTTGAACACAAGTTTCATGTGAAACAAACCAAACCAGCAAGCTACATACATACATAGATACATACACAATTACTCCACTAGACATGGAGCCCGAGGGGATGGAGGGTGCCCCCTCAATTTTTTTTTAAATTATTACTACTCATAAAATTTTTAAAATATTCATTTTTGTCTCCCGTCAAAAAATAAATTTTTACTGTTATCCATAAAATTTTCAAAATATCTATTTTCGTCACCCACATAATTATTCTATGTATTATTCAAATTTATTATAATTAAACCTCGTTGCTTATTAGATTTTTGAAAGAATGTATAACTATATGACTGTTTGAAAATTCTGCCTCCGTCCCTCCACTAGACAGCTCTTTTCCTCTTCCTCAGATTATCACTCTGCGCGGCTGTGAAATATGAAGATAGGGATCTTCGCAAAGTTGATATTTTCTTCTCAATCTTGCTCTAACAAATCAGGTACTTTCCACTCATTCACCTGAAACCCACTTCATTTTATGTCCGGTTTTCGATTTTTCAGTACAAATTTGGTCTCATATAATGGCACTTCACCTGATAAATTGACGTTTGTGTTCGACAATGTAAATGGGCCTGATGATGCGCTAACTCTTTATCGAATAATGATCGAATCGAAGCCTCTGCCTGGTGTCCGTCCTTTTAACAGTCTGCTTTCACGCATTATGAAGCTCAAACAGTACAAAGCTGCACTTTCCATTTTCAATGATATGATATCCAACTTGGGAATTCCAGTTGATAATTACACATTAAATATCGTTATTAACTGTTACTGCAATTCTGATCGGGTCGATTTTGGGTTCTCCACGTTGGGTGCGTTCTTCAAGCTCGGCTACATGCCTAATGAAGCTACATTCAGCCCCTTATTGAAGGGGTTGTTTCGAGAAAATAGGATTCATGAGGCTCAACAACTGTTCAGGAGAATAGTGAGCGAAGTGCTGTTCGAAGTCGGGAAATTTGCTTATGGAGTGGTGATAGATGGACTTTGCAAGGCAGGCAACACTGCAAGGGCTATTCAGCTGCTCAGAGTAATGGAAAAGGGAAAGTGTAGGCCTAACACTCATCAATACAGTATGGTTATCGACGGTCTATGTAAGGATAGAATGGTAGACTCTGCCATGAAGCTTTTCGGTGAAATGCCCAAAAAAGGCATCAAGCGCAATGTTGTCACCTACAGTGCCTTGATTCATGGCTTATCCACTTTGAGTCGATGGAAAGAAGTTGAAGCATTGTGGAAGGAGATGATAGATTGCAACATATATCCAGATGTCATTACATATACTATCATGATTGATGGTTTATGTAAGGAAGGGTTGGTGGATAAGGCACGTGATGTACTCAATATCATGATTCAGAAAAATCATGTTCCTGATGTATCCACGTACAATGCGTTGATGGATGGATATTGTTTGCAGGGCCGAGTGGACGAAGCAAGGAAGATTTTTGACTCTATGCCTGGTAAGGGCGTTACAACTAGTACTACAAGCTATGGCATTATGATTAATGGATGCTTCAAAATGATGAAAATAGATGACGCCATGCATCTCTTCAGTGAAATGCCTCTTAAAGGGTTGGAACCTAGTGTTGACACATATAATACCGTATTGCAAGGTCTGTTTAGCTTGGGTAAATGTTCTAATGCACTTCATATTTTTGATGAGATGCAAGGTGCTGAGGAAAAACCTGATTTTTATACTCACTGCATTATGTTGGATGGTTTGTGTGGTAATGGGCTTTTGGAACAAGCATTATCATTATTAGATGAAATAGAGAAAATGGGATTAGATCTTCTTCATATAAATTACTATAATATCATCATACATGGATTGTGTGAAGCTGAAAAACTTGATAGAGCACGAGATCTTGCTGCAGATCTCCTTTCTAAAGGATTGGAACCTGATGTTATAACATACAATACATTAATAGCTGGATGTTGTCGAAGAGGTCTACTTGAGGAAGCTAAAGATATTTTGCTGAAGATGGAACAGAGAAGTTGCTTTCCCGATGGGGATACCTACAATATTATTTTCCGAGGAATTGTTAGGAGTGGTGAACATGATGAAGCAGCCAAGTTTCTTGATTTTATGGTTGGGAGAGGCTTCTCTCCTGATGGGTCAACAGCCGATCTGTTTTCTAGTTTACTCCAGAGGAAAGAAATCAATCTTGATATTCTTAATATGATTAAGAAATGTGCTCCAAAAGTAAAAGGTTGAGCCATGTACATGGGAAAGTGATGTATTGTGCATTAACGGCAATGTTACTAATTATGAACATGGTGGAGCCTCTACTACTATTTCTGTTTAGTAGCTCATGTAGGAAATACGACTTTCAGAAGCAAATGCAACATAATCATCTTGAATTTTCGACTTCGAGGTCTGTGAACATTATCTTGGATTTCTGATCTTGTATTATTAGTTCATTTTTCTGCTGTCTCAAGCTTCATTACATTTAGTTAGATTAAAATTCGTAGGATTCTGTTGTTGTAAAGCAGCATTTCTATTTTGAAAGTTGGCCGAGCATTTGCTATTTTGAAATTCAGAGCTTCTGTTACTCACACTTCATGGGAAAGATTTAGTTGTGATTAAGCTCTCTTTTTAACAGATGAGAGGAGTATATAGTTTCAAAATGTTTATGTGAGATTATATAGTTTAATAGCTCATATTTCTCTGGTTAAAGTTGGTGTAGAAAAAGTGATGGAGGAATTTCTGATACTTGTATTCAACTAAAAATTCTCCGGGGAACGTCGAAATCTTTATTTTTTTGTATTCAACAAAAAAATAAAGATTTAGAAACTCATTAAAGAATAGTCTTCTATGCATCACATACGAAGAGTATCTCTTTGAGAATCATATCCCGTCGTTCTTAAGAGCATTCAAAGGTTGATAATTACTATTATTCATGTGGTAGGACATCTATATATATCAGGTCCATCATATACGATTAATTGTGATTATACCGAGATTTGGAGTTTCGAAAGCTCTAATAAAACACTCATTAAAGTTTACTTAGTAAAAGAAAACAAGCATTTAGTTATGTTTAAAAGCGGATCATTGGTTTGTGCCTTGGCACTTTTTTTTCTTTTCCTTTTTTTTTTTTTTTTTTGCTTAATGAGTCTTGGCACTTATTCTTGTTACACTAGAATTTGTTTATATTAATCTTGAGAATTTTGATCTGTGTCTGCGAATGTTATTGGATGATGTGAATCTCCTTACCAAATAAGAAGACCGTATAGACAGCTGTAGTTGTTATATGATAAATAATTAAAACTTAAGAACCCGGTTGAGTGTAGATGAAGAAGTCACATGTTCGAACCCAGTTGGGCCCTTCTCCTCTTAGTTTCCTTTTAAATTCTAGATGAAGGGGTATACCTGACCCGACAAATCCAAACTGATAATTTTTAATCAAGGGCTACACAAATTTTATAAGACTCCAAATAAGGAAAGAAAAGTCACAACTTATGACAACCTAAAGTGAACCCCGAACCTCCCATATAAAAGTGGAAGCTGACACTATTAAGCTAACAAACTTTGAGTACTTAGTTTCCTTTTCATTTAACTTTTTGTTGTGTGTATCCACAAGGTCTTGAGAAAAGGCGGAAACCGGTTGAGGCGAGGTAAATTAAATTAGGAAAAATTACACACAGATCCCCTCACTTATTGAAAATTATCAACACACCCCGCAAGTTAAGAATTTCTTACAATTATACCGCTTAACAATTCTTACAAATTTACCTTTATAAACCTTACAAATAGACCTCTTGAGTGAGTGCGTTGGTAATTAACAATAAATGAGGGGAGTTTTGGTAATTACACAATAAGTAGGGGGGGTTGTGTGTAATTTTCCCATTAAATTATACACATGGATCTCACTCTTTATGGATATAGTTTCTCAACTTTAAATTATATAAACATGGATCTCAAGACTTTATACGTATAATTTTAGGTAAAAATACGAAATAACACTGTGTGAGAATTAATCGCATATTATAGAACGTTGAAATTGTATGTTAACATTCGATTTTCATTTCAATAGTGAAAATAGGTAATTAACCAATGGAACAGAATTATCAACACAACAATGAAAAATATAAACAAATTCATCAAGGTTTCCTCTATCTTATAAAAATATCATATTAAACCCAGGGTGTGGTAGAGTGGAAAGGACCCCTCCTCCCTTAATCAAGTGGCGAGGGTTCAATCCTCGACCTTGGGGCATAGAGAGCTATTGAAAATTTTGGGCCAACTGTCTCACCTTTCGAGGTGCCTCCAATTAGCGAAGGAATTAGTCATTGCGGTCGGCAGTGGAAATCCTAGTGAAAAAAAAATATCATATTTTATTGAGGGGTATTTTGACAAATCTTGAAAGTACAATATCTTTTGCATATTGTGTTGTAAATAATTTTGTGGATTTGTGTTTAGAGAATATAAATAATCTCAACAATATGTACAATGAAATTGCCATAACTTCATAATATATAAATCTAAATCAAACCGTGCTGGAGCAATGGAGAGTCGACAGTGTCACTGTTTTAAAGTCACGATTGCCTCCCTACGTGCAGGTTCTGACGGCTGATTACGACTCCAAGATAAAACACATTAGCTCACAACGACGTCTCATCTCGGATGCACGTCCTCAAGGAGACTGGGGACCAATCCACCATCACGTTGTCAAAACACTAACACTCTTGTGAGGATAAAATAAAACTCATTTTTAGAATTCATAATCCCACTTGTGCCAATCAAAGGACTATGATCTTTTTATATAGGAGAATAATATTTGACCGTTATAAGATATTAACAGGCCACTAACAATACAATAAAAATCATCATAATCACATTATAAATAGGCCCACTAAAAATAATAAAATAGTCAAATATCTCATAAAACAAGGTTTAATGTAATCATTAGTCTAAAATAAAAATAAGCTAAAATAGCACATTATAATGAAATAAAATATTAAAAATAAATAATAATTAAATAAAATTTTAAAGCTTATTTCCAACATTTCCCCACTCTTCTCCAAAGTCCCATTATAATATCACTCAAAGTCGTCCTTAAGTCTTTGCAAGTTGCAACAAGTCAACCACCACACACACACACACATATACATATACAGTATCATATCTATACACTCGTGATTCGTGTAAGCTGCTACATTTTCAACTCTAGAAGAAGAAGAAGAAATGGCTGTGGGAGGATTAACAGAAGATGTGGAAATCATCAAGCCGCGAAATGATAAAAGAGAGTACCGAAGAATCGTTCTGCAGAACAATCTCCAAGTCCTCCTCATCAGCGATTCAGAAACCGATAAGGTTTGTACATTTCTGTTAAAATTATCGAAGTCGCACCTTTTTGTTAATATTCAATTGAAATTTACGGTAAGGTTTTATATTTCTGTTAAATTTATCGAATCGTGACCTTATTTATTGATATTCAATTGAAATTTACGGTAATTTGATTCGAGTCTTGTTGTTTGGATGTGAATTGGTGTAGTGTTCAGCTTCGATGGATGTTCGTGTTGGTTCTTTCAGTGATCCTGAGGGACTTGATGGCCTCGCACATTTTCTTGGTAAATTCAATCATTTTGCTTTAACATCTTTCAATTTCCATCGCTTAATGTTATCGTTGGTAATCGTATCGAGCTGAATTGTGAATTGTTTAATATTACCTAGCAGTTTGACTGCGATAGGAAATTGAATATTTAGGATTCAGTCTTCTATGCATGTCTTTGGCACAAGTAGCACCTTCACTTAAGTTGTTTTTCAATTTTCAAATTGAAATTTTGTTGCCTAAGCTAGAAAGTAAAAGGATGTATTGTCTTCTTGTTGGATTGGTGTACTAAAATTTGACTAGAATGTGCACTGGATGAGGATTTGGATCCTTGATCACGTAATGAAAGATTCTCATAGTTCTGCATGTACATAGCAAATATTGTAATGATAAAGAGATTTGGATGCATACAAATGTTGAAGAACTTTTTCCGACTCTATAGTTTGGCATTGTAATAATGTATTATCAATTTTTCCAAGAAAGGGAAAAGTAAATATAAAAAACAAGATCCTCACGGCCGCACCTTACTAATGCATCAAAGTAGTCCAAATCTAAAACGTTCATGTAAATGATGCAACACACATTGATAATGATTGGATATCTGGGAGGCACTATGGCTAATTTGTGACAAAAATTTTGGTGCTTACTATCTAATTTCTTGCTTCATCTCTCGCCGTCGAGTTACTTCAATGTCATTTATTTCATATAGTTGTCAAGTAATCAATTGATTTCTTATGTGGTGCAATTGTAATTTTTTCCTTCTCCGATGTAATATTTGTTAGATTTCTTTCCCACTGTAACGTGGCTGTATTACAGAACATATGCTTTTTTATGCAAGTGAAAAGTATCCATTGGAGGACAGTTACTCGAGATACATCAGCGAGGTACTGACTCAGCTCTTTCTATGCAATGTCGTGCCTCACCCCTTGGACATATATATGTGTGTATATGTATATATATAGATATAAAGATATTGGCAATGTCTGGTTATGTTTTGGGGCTATTTTGGCCCAAAAATTTGACCAAATAGTGTTTGGCTACCATCATTTTTGACCAACATCATTTTTGACCAAAAAAGAAAAGAATATTTGGCTATATCTACCATTCTCTCTTCTCTGTCTTTCTCCTTCTGCTGTCTCTGACATCTATCCAATCTATCTCTATCCCATATAAACTTTTGACCCGTCATAATTGCTATGCTGTATTACCAGGTCTTTTTATTATTGTTCAATAAATTGTTAGTTTTGAGTTAGTGATTTATTAAGCATCTTAATAGAGAATTTTTTATGAAATAATTACTACAATATAGTTTTCAAGTACATAATAATTAAACAAACCAGTTGGTATCTATTTAATAATTTGAAATACGAAACATGTAGAATGAATTCATTACTGTGTATTTAAATATATATAAAGACAAATATATATTACCATACTTAATAAGAGTGAATGACATTGCTACAGTAAAATGTGGTTGTCCATGCTCTGCCTTTGCTTTCCTTCCCTGAAAATGTATACAAAAATATATAAATATACACACTAACACACCACTATCACTAACACACATATATATTATACAAAAGTATATACACTAAAAAAAGTTAATATAAAAAATATATACAAAAATATATAAATATACACACTAACACACCACTATCACTAACACATATATATATTATACAAAAGTATATACACTAAAAAACAATTAATATAAAAAACTAAAAAAATTTAATACACTAAATTTTACCATACTTAATAAGAGTGAATGACATTGCTACAGTAAAATGTGGTTGTCCATGCTCTGCCTTTGCTTTCCTTCCCTGAAAATGTATACAAAAATATATAAATATACACACTAACACACCACTATCACTAACACACATATATATTATACAAAAGTATATACACTAAAAAAAGTTAATATAAAAAATATATACAAAAATATATAAATATACACACTAACACACCACTATCACTAACACATATATATATTATACAAAAGTATATACACTAAAAAACAATTAATATAAAAAATTAAAAAAATTTAATACACTAAAAATTTAATATAAAAAATATATACATTACCATACTTAATATATACCATTACCGGTGTGTTTTTGGGGGGTTTAAATCCAAATTTGGGGAAAATCTTCTTCTGTTGGTAGGGTATGTATAGCTATTTTTCCAGGTTTAAGCTTTCAAATTTTATGTTGTTATTAGCTTTTATTTCATTTTCTGTATTCTACAATGGGGTTTTCTGATTTCCGTGTAGGGCATGCTGTTGTCATTGGAGCTGCAGAATTTGCGGAAAACTTTCTTCAGTTGTTAGGGTATGTCTTGATGTTTTTGTGAATTCGTTTATTTTTTGGTTGTAAGCTTCTTTGGCTTTTCATGTGATTAGTGGTGCATAAGTTTACAGATTTTATGTTATTCTTAGTTCTTGGACTCTACAACTCTGTCACTGGTCACGTGGTTATCGTTTTAGATATATGTTAAATGATACCTTTCCAGTTATAACCATCATTTCAAAGATCAATTTTCGACTTGAGTTCATTCAAATCTAAACTGATTACTGTTAGTTATGTACAGTTATTTGAGAGGATGTGAATATATTGCAAATCTAAACTTGTTTCTAGAATTTAATTAGATAGCTATTTATAGGTAAACAGATCTCTTGCAAGTTTTGGGGTGGATCTTATCAGATTGTTCTCTTTGGAGATTCAAATCTCTGATTTTGATTTTCGAATAATGGCACTTCTCGAGGAGAAGAAACGCAACTCTTTATTTTCGAGAAATTTCGTTTCGAGCAGAGAAAACAATAGTAGATTGTTCTGTAACACTTTGGAGATTGAAATATCTGATTTTGATTTTCGAAAACTCTTTATTTTCGAGAAATTTTGTTGTGAGCCCAGGAAACAATCGTAGTTTGTGAGGAAATCTTGCAATTTCAAAATTGCCCACCAGTTTCGGTTCTTTGAAACCAAAAACAATTTCAGACTTCTCGGTGGAAGAGAAATGAAACTTGAAACCTTGGTTTCTGAAACAAATATATTGTTAAATGCTTGGATATAATTATCTCGACAATTTGATGAGAGAGTTTTGACGAGCTCGAGCTCGAGCTCGACAGGTAAAAAATGAGCTCGGCTCGAGATCGCGAGCTCGAGCTCACGAGCTCGAGCCGAGCCCAAGTTCGCGAGCTCGCGGTTAACTCTCGAACTCGAGATCGAGCCCACTAGCTCGAGCCTAGCTCTCGAGCTAGCTCGAGCTCGAGATCCACTAGCTCGAGCTCGAGAGCCACTAGATCGAGCTCGAGAGCCACTAGCTCGAGCTCGAGATCCACTAGCTCGAGCTCGAGATCCACTAGCTCGAGCTCGAATAACAACAAAATCAGAATCACATTAAAACAGAAAATTACCGGGATGAAAGGTGGTTTAGGGCAATTTGCGGCGACGACGGAGGATGGCGACGGACTGTGAGAAGAGGCCGGACTGCGTGACTGGAAGGACGGAGGCTGCGTGATGTGAGATGAGGCCGCCGGCCGCCGCTGCGTGACTGTGGAGGGCGGATCTGGTGGAGGGCGGTGGTGTACGGAAGCAATGTTTCACCTTTCACCTTTGAACGACAGATCTGGAGCAATGGTCCTCCATAAAGTCGATACATATGTTCATTGGCATGGTGGAGGCACCGGAGATGAGAATCACTGCCATGGAGAACTCTTGAGTTGGAAACGATTACGGACTCTTGAAGCTTTTTGGTTGGGTGAGGAGGAGGAAGATCCATCTGGCTCTCGGATTGGGGGAGACGACAATGAGGATGCACATTCTGCTATAGGCATGTCTCCTTTTCAGGCAATCTATGGCCGGCCACCGCCATCCATACCTTCCTACACCGCGGGGTCAACACCAGTAGCTTCTCTCGAGGATTCCTTGCGCATACGCCAACATCTTTTGGCAGATCTCAAACTCAATCTACAGAAAGCCCGTCAACGGATGCAAGATCAGGCTAATAAACACAGATCGGAAAAAGAATTCACAGTGGGTGATTGGGTTTACCTTCGTTTACAACCCTATCGCCAGATCTCGATCGCCAAACGCCATACCAACAAGCTGAGCCGCCGTTACTTTGGCCCTTTTCAAATACTCCGCCGCATCGGCGTTGTCGCCTACGAACTGGATCTACCGCCGGAAAGTCGAATCCATCCCGTCTTTCACATTTCCCTTCTGAAACCGTGTCATGGACAGCCACCACAGCAAATCTCGTCTCTACCTCCGATGATTACAACTACAACACCGTCGCTGCAGCCTCTGAAGATTTTGGATGCCCGTACTGTTAAGAAGAAATCTGGACTAGAGAAACAAGTTTTGGTCAAATGGGATATGTTGTCTGAAGAAGAAAGTACATGGGAACCCTTATCCCTCTTCCAACGTTCTTTTCCACTCTTTGACCTTGAGGACAAGGCCAATCTCGATGGACCGGGTATTGATACAAACATTGAAGCCCAAGAAGACACAACTCCTAAAGACAAGCCCAAACGTATTAAACAAAAGCCCAGCTGGTGGAAAGACTATAGGCCCTTTTAGAATAAGATAGGTATATTAGATATTTTGAGTTTTGAATTAAAATCAATTATAGTACAGCTGTCATAGGATCCGGCTATGAGGCCTGGTGTACTGTATTTAACAAACTGAGTGGAATGAGAAAAGGGCAGAAAAAAATTGTTTCAAATATTGTCTTCTTCCTCACGTAAATTTCTGGAGTTTTTCTTATCCTTTTCCTCAAATCAAAGGATTATCTCGTCCATAGCTATCAATTGGCCCACCAAAAATTGAGTTTGTCCTTGAAAGAGGATAGCATAATAAAACGCGTTGATTAGTTAAGTTGGAGACTTTTTGAGTTGAGTTCGGAAAGAGATGGAGTTTTAACTTTGATCAAAGTTGAGCGAGCACAAACTAGAAAAACATTTTTTTTTAAGATTATTAAATATTAACATTAAATATATTATTTTATATTATATATATATTACAAAATGAATAAATATTTGTTATTTACAATTTGGGAGCCAACTCGCAAACTTGTGAACATATATAATTAGACTCAAGCATGACTCGGTAAAAAGCTCGACAATTATGCTTGGCTCAAATTACGAGAAAAAATTAAGTTCGAACTGGCTCGTAAGGGTAGCAAGATGACTCGACTAGATGCTCATTACACTTTTCGCTATTAAAAAGTCTGACTCAAACATATTTTCATCGTCATATCTCTATTTCCTTAAAAATAATTTTTTTTACTTTTTTGGAAAAATTAAAAAAAAAACATTCCATCTAATCGGCCTTTCTTTTTTTTATATATAAATAATTATTCAATTGGGCCCTCAGTCCTTGGCTCCTTGCTCTTGATGTGGTGATATAACACATCCATAATTAGGAGACGAAAATCTCGTGAAGAAAATGGCAACAATTGTGAAATTGTGGACTACAATTTCTTTCATGTGTTCGGGTAGGGAATATGATAGAATGAGAAATTTATGAGGTTTATTAATAAGCAGTCCTTTTTATAATTTTCAAAAGTTATTGGTAGTAGTAGTAGTATTTATTATGGACGGTTGCCACCTTTCCCCGCAATTAATTTGATTAGGAAATTAGCATCCTACTTGTGAACTTTTATATTATGATTAAATACAAAATGCTCCTAAATTATATTTATTGTCGTATATAGCCTCCGAACTAAGTAATGTAATAAACTAAAAAAATTTAATACACTAAAAATTTAATATAAAAAATATATACAAAAATATATAAATATACACACTAACACACCACTATCACTAACACATATATATATTACACATATATATATTATATTATACAAAAGTATATACACTAAAAAACAATTAATATAAAAAATTAAAAAAATTTAATACACTAAAAATTTAATATAAAAAATATATACAAAAATATATAAATATACACACTAACACACCACTATCACTAACACATATATATATTATATATTTGTATATATTATATATAATCATATACTGATTTTTATTGATTCAGAGTTGGATTGAGCAAAAGAAGATGGAAATTCGAGTAAAGTGTGAGTGAGTGAGTAAATGAGTCCTTTTATTGCGTGAAGAAGAACCTGATTCTCTGAACATCCCCCATATAAAAAGTACATATATATATATATATACACACACACACACTTTTCATTTCTCTCCATCTTTTTCCTAACAAACCCCACTTTATTCTCCTTAATAGTTTTCAGTCTTCTCTGTCTTTATGTCTACACACACACATATACATATATGTATATGACAGTATATCCTCTGCTCTCCGTTACATAGAAATTAAAGAGAAATCCATTTGTTATTTCTTATTATGATGATTTGAAGATCTGAGTGCAATTAATGAGTTGGGATTGAATCAAAATTGGGTGGTGAAGTTAACTCTCTCTATTTTGTTACTTTTTTACCAGAAAAAGACAAGATTGCTGAAGGCCTGCTGCATGTAGAGGATTTATTATTCTCCAGTCGGTTGCATTTATCATTTTCTGGTATGATATGATCTTCAAATTCATATATGTATATGTATGTATAGATGACGATGATGGTGAAATTACAGATAGATCCTTGACCTTCTTGTTTAATTTTGATGGTACTAAACAACAAATAAGCCATCGATGAGTGGTAGAAACATTTAATAGTGTTAATTAGTAAGAATACTATAAAAGGGGAGGAATTGAGTTTGTTTGGGGGAAGAAAAATAATTTGGATAATATTGGATTGACTTTGGGGCAAGAACATGTGAGTTCTTGTTATTTTCTCTTTATTGTTCACTTTTGAAAGTTAAAAACATAAAGAACAAAAAAGTTATTATTAAAAAAACCCATCTATTTCTCCGACAACATTAATTTCATGATTATGGTCCCAATTTTACATGGTATTTTATAACCTATGTGATGACAATAGGTTGGCTCAAAGTTAGCTCACACTTATTACGAACTTTGGACTTGTATCCTTCCGGCTCACACTATCCATTTTTCTCAAAGTAGTATTCAATAAAATACATAATAAGATATTAATTTATAATAATACACTAAATAAAATTTACGGAAATAAATATATATTACACTAAATAAAATTTACGGAAATTAAGTGCCCTTGTGCAAATTGCTTGACCTCGTACATTCATATTCAAATTAAGTACATTGTTGGATCAAATTGATATTTCGAACTACTGTAAAATTATTGTGCAATTTTCATTCTACTCTTATTATAGGGTAAGCCCCTTTTATGAAACGAATTTGCACATTTTTTGACGCGGTACCTTCATACGCTCTAATTGATGCCCTCTTATACACACCAATTACATCATCAAAAAATTGATTAACACAGTAAATATTTAGTGTATCCAACTCAGTTGTTTGCGACAACACGTACAAAATGTAGCTTAGCTCGCAATCAGAACTCGAGAAGTTGAATATCGTGACCTCTTTCAATGACTCCAATCCCATTGTTTGCAACTTCCATCCTTTACGTAGTTGGATACACTAATGCCCGCATTTTCCCATGGTGCACCCTACACATGTTAAGTCAATTACAATTTTATTTTAGAAGACCAAACAAAAAACGTGTTTAATAAACCATGTAATAACTAATAAACCACAAACAATAAAACTTAAAATATTACCACCAAATCGACTTTAAGTTTATTCAAGCCTGTACATCTACTGATGAGCACCAATGTGACAGCAAGATTGTCAAGCAGCTTCGAAGACCTGATCTCTAGACAGTGCATATTAACAAAAAAATACCTCGCCATAATGCGATGTAGAGACTCCACATGCGCCAACCTCTAACCAAACAATTAAAAAAAATCAAAAAAACTTCTTAAAAGCATTTGCACTTATTCAAACAATGATATATAGATATACCCTAACAAAATCAACCGGCACACGTGCTCGTTCGCTGGACAGCAATTCTTTCGTCATTTTTACAAACTCTCGAAGTAGTCGATATGTTGAGCAAGTTGATCCGATGTATTGTACATGACGGTGTACTATCCACTGTAGAGAACGAGCTAACGGCCCCATTACTTGTAAATGACCGGGACCCTGTTCATCTTGTTTCAATAAAATAACAAGGACATCTACATTGGGGAAGTGTACTTTTATATTCACATTTCCTTGGGCTCGATTGAATGCCATCTTGAATATTTTTACAGAAGGCAAATATGCCTGAAATTCTGTTAGTCCTCTAAAATCACAATTGAATAACTGCAAATCATTCAACTGAGGACACCATTTTCCAAGTCGTAAAGAAAATGTGTTATCATACAGCACAATGTACTTCAATATGAGTCTTTTTAAATTTCGTAAATTATATCTATCTTCCCACCTAACAATGTAGTTCGGTAGATATAATTTTAACTGAATAACAGTTTGTGAGAAAAACAGACCGTTGGGGAGTGAAGTGGATAACCGACCGACTAATTTCAGTATGCGCACAGAATGATCTATTCCAAAAGCCACCCACTCTTGCCTTATCGAATGCAATGCCTCGGCTCCCATTGGTAACTCAAAGCTCAAAGTTTCAACCACACTTTCATTATGTTCAAGTATAGTGCGATTAACAAAATGAATAAAATCTAAACCATGATAACCCCTTTGTTCGAAACGGTTAATATCGAATAAAAGTAGGGATGGAATACCAACAATGTTGAAAATATTTTGATAAAAGACCTAATCGGGCAGCCTCCACAATGCATGCATCCCTTGATAACCTTCCCATAACATGAAAAATTATATCCTCACAAAGGAAACTAAGTTTATTATTAGAAATTGTACCTCGTTCCATGGTTGTTTATATGAACTAACCCTGTTTATACTCTGTTTCTACTTGTGCAAGATGATCCCCTGAATTCCCTGTTTATACTCTGTTTCTACTCGTGCAAGATGATCCCCTGTCTCCCCTGTTTATATCTCCTCTTTTTCGTAGAAGATGATCTTAACAAATATTCCCTATTTATACTCTGAAAATTCTTTGTAGGGTTTGGTGGAGGAAGATATTGTTCAATTTTGATCCTCACTAACTTTAATTAACCTGAATTATACTCTGATCCTCACTAACTTTATTTATACTAACTTTAATTAACCTTTATCAAGGATATGGAATTTCAAGATCTATCCAAAATCTTTCATCGAGATAAGGAAACAACTTTAGGATACAAAAAAATTATTATTAAACATAAGCACATTATTAGACATTACTTAATGATAGATATATCTTTTTAAAGTTAAAAAGACACACGACTCTTAGAATTTCTACATTTAATTTTTAAAATTATAAATTGAATATTTTTTATAATTGATTGTTTAGGGTTTGGGAAGTCTTCTTTTGTTATGATTCTTAGTGGAGTTAGTGGTTTGATTAGTGGAGATAGTGGTGTGATTAGTGGGGTTAGTGGTGTGATTAGACAGACTTTAATTATGGGTAGAATTTGTGTTGGGTGACCACCGCCACATTAGATCCCTTGCTTGGTTTCTTGAGCAATTTGCATTGTATGACGCATTTTGCAGAACTGAAATTGTTGATTGAAGAGATTCTGAATGTGCTAATCGGTTCAGTAAGTGGATAACAATTATATGTTAATCTCAACAGACTGACTATGCTAATCATTTCAGTCGATATCAATTATATTTTAATTATAAGTGGCGAGCAGCAAGACGGAAAAAGAACATCATTATTATCCTTAATTGTATTTAATAATTAAGTTGTTATCAATGGTATTTTAATGATTAAGTGAGGTACAGCAAGGAGGAACGAAGATGTAGTTTAATATTTAGTATTATCTTTAATTGTATTTGCTTATTTAAGGATGTGAGAGTTTTGAAAGAAAACTCTACATCATAAAAAAGTGGACCATATCCGTAACTCATATATCTACCCAATATCTTTCATCGAGATAAGGAAACAATTTTATGGTACAAAGAATTATGATTAAACATAACCATATTATTAGACATTTTTCACTTTTTTACTCTTAGATTATTGGTAATGGCATATTTAGTTTATTAAACAAAAAAATAGTGATAAAAGAAAAAAACAATGAAATGAAACGATGGACCCAATTTTAGTTATACTAACTTTAATTAACCTTTATCGAGGATATGGAATTTCAAGATCTGCCCAAGATCTTTCATCGAGATAAGGAAACAACTTTAGGTTAATATCAAATAAAAGAATAGGGATGGAATACCAACAATGTTGAAAATATTTTGCTAAAAGACCCAATTGGCCTTCCTCCACAATGCATGCATACCATGATAACCTTCCCATAACATGAAAAATTATATTGTCACAAAGAAAACTAAGTCCATTATTACAAATTGTAGCTCGTTCCATGGTTGTTTCTATGACTATCCACTATTTATACTCTATTTATTTTCTCTCTCGTATGAGAGTTTGTTTACTCCACATGAATTTTCTTACACTCGATTTTTTTCATCCTAAGATTTATTATTTTGAAAAATCTCAATATTTGGTACTTCAATTATGGATTCCTAAATTTAAATATCAAAGTTATTTGATGTACAAATAATTTGTTACGTATATCTTAGAATTTCTAAATTTAATTTTTTAAATTACAAATTGAATATTTTTTATATAATAGGACAAACTTGCATAAAAATTTATTTTCTATATTTAAAAAAAGGTAACTACTGTATCTTCTTCTTATGTTTCTCTTTTTTACTCTTAGATTATAAGTAAGGGGATATTTCGCTTATTAGGTAAAAAAATAGTGATAAAAGAGAAAGACAATGTAATGAAACGATGGACCCAATTGACAATGTGGTAGTTTCTTTATATGTTATCTTATTCCATTTGGATATTTGTGGTCCTATCATCTATGTACACATTAGTGTGCTAAATTTAAATTAATGTCATATATATATATATATGTATGTATGTATATATATTATACCATGTGATCCGTTCACCTTTGTTGAGACCAAATAACTTGGTTAACCTTTATTGAGGATATGAAATTTCAAAATATACTCAATATCTTTCATCGAGATAAGGAAACAACTTTATGGTACAAAGAATTATTATTAAATATAAGCACATTATTAGATATTATTTAATGATACATATATCTTTTTAAAGTTAAAAAAAACACGACTCTTGACATTAAAGGACACGACATCTCTTGACATTAAAGGAAACGAAGACTCTTGACATTAAAGTGACCACAGTCACACGACTCTTGACATTAAAGGACAAGGAGCCTGAGTAAAACCAGAAACGTCTTCTCTTCCATATATATAGATATATATAATCCCATGTTTTTGCCACCACTGACCACCCCTATCGGAAAACCAAAAATTATTTTCATTTTCATCATCAAATTACGATGGAAACTGGGTAAAACAGTGGATTATTATCTGATTATAGTAGTGATTGGAATTTACAACCCGATTTTTCCATTTGTTATCCGAACAAGTTGTTGTTCAACCTTATTTATGTGAAACATTATCGAACTATAAAATTTGTATTTGATTTTGATTAGCGATATTAAGGAGTGCGATATATGTTGTTTTATCAACTTTCACGTGTATGAAGTAGAACAATCTATTCGGGTTTCAATGGGATATCAACGAATAATTTTATATAAAATAATGATGTCAAAATAATTTTGTTTTTTTAACGTACTGATATTTAATCACTTTTTATATTGCCATTGAAAATTATATACTTACCATTTGCATGCAATTTTTTTTACTCATTTTTTACATATAAGTCTGGGCATTATTGACCGCGCAACGCGCGGTTCTTGCTTTTCCCTAGTATATATATATATATATGTGTGTGTGTGTGTGTGTGTGTATACATGATATTTATTATTATTATATATTATGTGTATATATATACTATATATTTATATATGTAACCAATAATTTATTTCTATATGTTAATAAAAATAATTAGACACACATATCAATATATATGAACTATATTACATATATATACATATATATGTTCATCTATATAAAAATAATTACAAGCTCAATACTATATTATAATTTACGACTATTAACTAATTATTAACAAGCATAAACTTACACTGTTTGACTGCTGCAAGCTCACACATTCACATTCACATAAGCTTACATAAGCTCACACATTCACATTTACACACAAGCAATTTCTAAATTAAGATACATATATGTGTGTGTGTGTATATATATATATACACTACTATTACTTACATATATATTTATCTCTATAATAATTATTACAATCTCAATATTATATATACTACTATTACCTACATATATACATATATATTTATCTATATAATAATTATTACAATCTCAATATTATATTATAACTTTTAATTATTGACAGACAAAAACTTACATGATTTGACAGCTACAGTAATTTATGTACCCTCTGAAAACAAAACTAAACACTATCTCACCAAATAATCACTCAAAAACCAACTCCCAAAACATAACCAAACATAATCCCATCAAAATTGCACGTGTCCCCATAAATTTTTCACCAATAATTCTCACCAAAATACCATCCCAAAACATAACCAAACATAGCCATTGTGTTTGTGTGTCTATATGGTGATGTATATATGCTTTGAGTGATAAACGGATTCTTTTTCAGTGTGGATAGCCCAAAAATAATCTTTATCCATATCATTCATTTCCTCTTTGTAGCATGGAGGCAGTACAAATGCTTTCACATCATCTGAACACACCAACTACTACTTTGATGTTAACCCTGACTCTTTTGACGAAGCCTTGGACAGGTACATTTAGTATTCACAAAGTTTTTGGCTGTTATATTTTTATAATGTTTGTCTTGGATGGATGGCTTAATGCTGTTTGATATTAAGATTCGCCCAGTTTTTCATCAAACCGCTGATGTCTGCTGATGCTACCACGAGGGAAATAAAAGCAGTTGATTCTGGTTAGCATTTTATCTTCCAGCTTGTTAATGAATTTGTTTTGTGTGCTCTTTGATGACTTCCCCTGTTCCCATTTGTTGTGTCCAGAGAATCAAAAGAATTTACTGTCTGATGCTTGGAGAATGAATCAGGTACTTTTTAGGTATAGTAATTACTTCTCATTTTTTTAAATCCTTTATAGGGAAGAGAGCTAATCATCTCTTTGAAGTTTCTTATCCATACAGCTTCAGAAACATTTAAGTATGAAAGATCACCCGTACCACAAGTTCAGCACAGGTTGGCAATTTCATTTTGAATAATCCCATACTAACTATATTTTGCAATTTTAATCTCCTTTGTCCTTGTTTTGTCTAGTGGTAGATATTGTTTTTTATGTCTTGATATTAATGTTATCTTTACTTTTGGACACACTAATTACGCTTCAGGTTCGTGTAGACACAATAGCAACACATTGATGTCCTATTGGAACTAATTTGGAGAATATTTTATGAATTTTTGATGTCAAGGTAAAAAGAGAAATATATATAGATTGGTTAAAATAAAAACACAAAACCTTGAAAGATTCATCATCATTGCCATAAATTCTTGGTCGTGTAACTGTAAATAGAATGCTTATGTGGTTCAGTTATGTATTAATTCTCAAATAATATATGTGATACAGTCAGTCATCTTGATTCTTGATCTTACTCATAGATTGGATCAATGACATATATTGGTACCACGATTTGCGAAGCATTTTCCCTTCTATTCTTTGTGATGTTTTATATATGGGCAGGAAATTGGGACACTTTGGAGGTCCGGCCAAAAGAAAGAGGGTTGGATACAAGACAAGAGCTTCTGCGGTTTTACAATGAAAATTATTCAGCCAACCTCATGCATCTTGTAATATATACTAAAGGTAGTACATTGGTAATAGTTTATGTGATCTTGTTGGGTTAACTATGTCAATTTATTAATTTGGATTGCTTCAGATGTCCTTGATAAGTCTGAAAGCCTGGTGCGAAGCAAATTCCAGGAGATTCGAAATACAGATCGAAGTTCTATTAGTTTTATTGGTCTACCTTGTGATTCAAAAGATCTTCAGGTACTACTTTTGCAGTCATCATATGTTATGAATTTAATAAAGCAAGTCCTGGGGCTTTTTCCATTTTTATCAGGACAGATACACAGGAATCTGACTTTTCTTGAAGTTGTATCTAGTTGAGCCTTTTAACTTTCTAATAATATTAAGGAACGTTTAGGAAAACAAAATAATTTGATACAACCATGTGTATTAAGTATAAGGGCATATTTCTCTATATTTTGACTTGTTCTCTTGTGGCTTCTGTTGTCTTTCATTGAATACATTTGTAGGTTTCATTTTCTACTTTTGCTTCACGTTATTATGTGAGTATAATATAATATCGTTACGGAAGCCAATACTGAAGGATTCACCCACGCAAAAGATATATGTGATGCTGGTAATTGGTCACCTTTTTTTCTTTTCGTGTTTCTGATTCATATTAGTGAGAATTAAATTTGTCTTACTCAGTTGAATGATAAAAGCATTTCTCTAGTTATGCCACATTGTAGATTCATGTGGGTGGTTGAGAGCGAATTCTATCTTTGTGTCTCCATGTGACATAAAATAAATCTGCCCCAAGCCCCTAATAAGATGGGGGCACAAAAAGTTATGCTGAACTTATGAAAGTATCATTTGCAAAAATGATTACTGATAAACAAGTAAGTTTTGGAATAATTGCTAGTTTTATCTATTTGGAAATCACTTTGAGACTCAAGGTTATGATCTCTTGGAGTGACTTGTGGTTGCAACTATGGAACACTGTCGTCTTCTTCGCTTCTTCAACTCTTTTATGGGAAACAAATCTTTAAGTCCTGATGCAGAGTTTGATCGACTGCAATGATTATGCAAAATGTTCTTAATTCACTTAACAAGATAATGGTGTTAATTTTTCACTTCTAATTTTTCTGATTCAGATTCTTGTTAAAGCTGTCCCTATTAAACAAGGTCACAAGTTGAGATTTGTGTGGCCGATAGCTCCTCGAATCCATCACTACAAGGAAGGGCCATGCAGGTATTTGGGTCATCTCATTGGCCATAAAGGAGAAGGATCTTTGTTTTACATCTTGAAAAAGTTGGGTGGGTTTTGAACTTCCTTTTCATGTCAAAATCCCAAATTGCCCCCTCCCAATTGTGCTGGTAAAAGAACTAAGTAGTGGATATCTGTTAAACGTGCCAAAGTCTTAAACACTGATTAAATTGAGAGAATTGTATTTAAGAATGACTTGTAATTCCCATTTTTGCTATTAACTCAAGAAGTTGAAGTAACAAATTTGAATTTCCTTAGTGATTTTCATTCCACAGAAAAATCATAATTTTTAAGCCATTAAACATCTGTTTTTTGTTTTTGTTGAAGTCCGATTAGACCCAAAAGGTGTTGTATTCATGCTCTAAACTTTCATAATAAATAATCAATGCAAAATGGTTTGTGCTTTTCATGTGTCATATTGTGTTCTTGAACTACATTATGTGCAATATAAAACTAATTTGTTTTCTTGCAAAAATCATCAATTCTTTTAATATATTCCACTTTATGATATTGCTCCATTCTGATCTTGTAGATCTTTTTGACTGCAGTAGGGTGCATTTGTATCTATTTACATCATGTTAAATATTTGTTTTTCACCTCTTGCTTACTATATGTGGAAGGACCTAGCATCATACCATTGTGCTCGAGTCGAAATGTCAAGGACAAACTCTAGAGAAAACTATTAGTCTCTCTTCTCTCTCTCTCTCTCTAATCTCTTTTCATGTCAGATTAAAAACTCAAGATGAAAACATAGTATAATATTTCTTGTTCACTAAGTTATTCCTGCATAGCTAGTTGTTGTACTAGATGCAAAAAAAACGATGTGAGTGACAATCTATTGTGATGGATACATGGACCAAAAGTTGGAGTTGAAATATCTCAGTGGACCAAAGTTAACTATCTTTTACATTCTTTATTTTGTGGAGTCCTACTGCGGGATTTTTCTTATTGTATATTTTGAATTTGAAGGACAATCACTGATTAGAATGATGAACCGATACTCTCATTCTATGAGTTTCCTGGCTATGTAAAAGTAACACTTTCAAGGTGCTGCATCTTACAGCGTGGACACTTACTTTTATAAAATAAATCTTCTTTGCTTATAATTTTGCTGCAGAGTTATGACTTCTCCCAGTGGCCTGTACTTCTCTAGTGAAAACATTTATTAATTTATATTTTAGTTCAAATCTGCATACACTTGCAGTATTGCGCATATAAACTAATTGTTGTCACTGGGAGTCTAGCCAGGTCTAATTTCCGAATTTATTATGGAAATTTGTTGTTCAAAAGGCTACATTTACTAGTTCATGCATTACCTCTTGCAGGTTGGGCTACAAGTTTATCTGCCGGTGAATCAGATCGGACTCTTGAATTTTCTTTTTTCAAAGTGGTTATTAATCTGACAGATGGTGGTCATGGTAAGTGCCAAGTCTTTTGCTTTTTCTGTTAGTCTTGAGGGGTTGATGCCTGAGCTCGTGATGGAATGTTTCCCTTTCTCCTTCTTTTTTGATAGGATAATATTTTACAACACACTTTTGTTAGGAGTTTGGGATGAATACATATTTCTTTATATCTATTTGCCTTTCTTTTTTCTTTTGGCAATAATTACAGAGCATTTTGAGGATATTGTCGCACTATTATTCAAATATATTCATCTTCTGCAGCGATCTGGACCCTGCCAATGGATATTTGATGAGGTAAAACTCATCAAATTGTCACCACTTTACTAGATATTCTTGTTTACATGATAGCACATAAACCCACATAAAGAAGCTGCACAGACTGGGTCTCTATAACTACACGCATTGATGTTATTTGAAGCAAACACTTGGAGTCATGTAACTGCATAGCTTTAAGAATCTCCACCCACTAATTGTGGAATATCATATAGTCATTGTTAGGAAATTTCATGTTCGATGTTTTGATGATGACAAAATAAGAATTTATGTTGGACCCCAAAAGAATGTAAGTTTATGTTTTATTAGAAAATCTGTATAAGCGTTTGAAAGTCTGTATCTTTTAGATTTGTATAAGGCTTTAAATTTTATCTTTGTAGATTTTAGACTAAATATTGGATACCAAGTCGCTGATAGAATTCTAGGTTAAGTATTGGATACCAAGTCGCTGATAGAATTCTAGGTTAAATATTGGATACCAAGTCGCTAATAGAATTCTAGGTGAGTCTGTCAAACATAAAGTTGAAGAAAGCACCTGAAGTCGCTAGAAGATGAAGTTTTGATTAAGCGTTCTTCAAACGCTTAAATCTTTTCAGGATCAGCTGAATCAGCGTCCAAGCGACCAAGATTCACCTAAAATAAATTTTGAAGTCGTTAAGGACTTAAATGCAATCAATAACGGGCATTTATTTCCAACAAGAAATAAATCCAAATGCATTTAATGCTTGATAAGAGCATTAAATGTGATATTGATTGGACTGTCAGAGATCAAAGTCTGCTCAGCCACTCTGTTGCAGCAGAATTTCAGGAATGTTAGAAAAAGGAGCTATCCACCCGCCGAGTGTTAGACACGCGCCAGCATGGGCCCAACGGACAAATTCCAAAAAATGTCCATAAATAGCATCTTTCAGCAAAACCTTAAATACACGAGATCAACTTAAGATATACACAAGAAAATACGCAGAAAGTTTTTCATACATTCCAAAGGCAGTCACCAATATCTCAAACATTTTCTTGTACTCTCATTGAGAGATTCCAAGTTGTTTGAACTTCCAAATCAAATAAACCCTAGTGATAAAAACCCTTCAACCTCTTTCCTCTGTGTGAAGAAGAAGTTGTGTTCAAGCTTTGGGTGAAAGAAGCTTGTAGAAGAGATCTGAGCTGAAGTCTGTGTGATCAAGGAGCTTAAGATTGTCTTCGTTGTATTCACCATTTGTAGAAGTCATCTTTGTGAAGACTTTGAAAATCATTTAGTGAATTCCTCCTAGTGCAAAAGGAGAAGAAGGACGTAGCACCCAGTGAACCTTTCATATCTTGTGTCATTTCCTTTACCGTTTTATTGCTTTCTTTATCATTTGCTTATTATTCATTCAAAGCATTAAAATCAGTCAAGCGACTAATTGGTGAAACCGAACGCTAAGTAACAAAATCATTTCCGCTATACTAACCCTGATTAAGCGATCTAAGTTTTACCCTACTTTGATAATTGCTAAAATCACTAAGTCTAAGTTATCTCAATCCTAGCACTTAAACTAGCGCTTTGCTTTCCATGAGTTCAAAATATTTTAAAAGGCAAGAAATTTTTTGAAGTTAGAAGAAAACTTCAGGGTCTATTCAACCCCCCCTTCTAGACCCTTTTCGTATCCCACTTGGGACCAACAGTCATACATATATGTTTACGTATATCGACAAACTTGAAACACACTATATATGCACATACTAGAAGTGTGTCCAAACAAGTATAGAGGGTGTTAAACACTCATTTCATTTGTCTTATGTCAAGTACACATGAGTATGTAGTTGACATATTTGTTGACCATCTCTTTTCATGCAGTACCTATGTTCGCTATCCTTTAACTAAAGGTAGTCTAATCATGGTAAAAAGTTGGTCAATTAACGGCTTGTTTTTTGGTTTTTCTTTTTTTGTCTCGGAGATACCTGTGTTGTTTCTATTGTATAAAACCTTAAGCAGCATTAATCTTTTGGAAAAACTGTTGACATATTAGTTGAAAACGGAGAAACTTAATTATGTCAGAATGCACATCTAACATTTATTTGAGAACTCGTGCTTTACACTTGGCTTCTCCGCTGCCTTGAAAGAGTTCTATGTTTTAGATTTCTAGCATCCTATTAATAACACATTTTGATCCTGGTTATTGACTACTGCCACCTCTATGCTGCTTTGCGCAATGCATATTTTGTTGAAGATTTATTTTTTGATTGTTGATCTAAACCTTAACTTCGTTCATCTTAATTTACTAATGAAGCTAGCAGCCATTTGCGAGACTTCCTTCCATTATCAAGACAAGATTCGTCCCATTGATTATGTGGTTAATGTTGCATCTAATATGGAGGTAACTACTTCTATCTTTATATGTGCCCAAGGTAATTAATTTTGTAACTATTTCTCTTTATTAAGTAAACATTATGATCAAGCAAATATTCACGTTTGGACAACTATTTTGGTATGAATTTATGTATATATTTGAGGTAGCAAAATGTTAAATACTTAGAATAACAAGTACAGTGAATTTTGCATGTGACTTCACATGATTAAATGAGCAAGCGTTGGTCTAGACTTCCAAACTATACAAAAACTCATTGTTTGCCTGCAGTAGAAAAAGTGATCTTCCAGTTTAAGCCGTTTATAAAATCTGCAAACATGCCCATTAATCAGTAATTCTCAAGCCGTGTTGTTAAGCAAATGAAATGGTTTCGGAACTCTAGTGTTTAACATTGGAATTATGCTTGTTTCTCTTTTTTCTTTTTTTCATTTTTATCTGAGAAAACGATGATTTATTGATTTGGAATTATGCAACCTATGCATGCCTAGCGGCAATTGCCATGTTGATTTGAATATGAAGTTTTGATTCTGGAATTATGCTACCAATGCATGCAAGTTCTGCGAGAGCAGTTTTGCTGTTTGTTTAGTAAGATTTATATGTGAAAATTCTAGTTCATTTCTTTCTTTGGACTGTCATATAAATATTGATTTATTTTCCCTTTCCATGAGTTGATTATCTACCCAGAATCTCACTAACTGTTGGTTGTACGGCTTGTGTTTTCTTGGTTGTTTGTGTTGATATATCTTCTAGTTTTATCCTACAAAATATTGGTTGGCGGGATCATCTTTGCCTTCAAAGTTTCACCCTGGAATAATTAAGTCAGCACTGGAAGAGCTCGGCCCATACAATGTCAGGTCGGTTTTACAGAGATTCGAGATTCTCTTCATTCTTGTTTATAACTTGCGTCAGTATGGTTTTCCCTCTTACTATTATTCTCGACTGTGTTAACAAAATGCATGACATATTGATGATCCTATTCTGTTTGACATGAATCCATGTACTGTCTTGTTAATCTCCTCCAACACTGATTCCCTGGAGGTAAGGAAAAGGACGTATAAATAAAGGAAAAAAGTTTTGGAAAGTGGTCCATAACAGGTCTTCGACTATTATAGTCGCATGTCAACATTCACTACCTTTATCAGTTGTCCCCTTTCTTTCTTTCTGATTCAATGTTTGGACTAGAAATTTGGAGCTATTTGATCTCCGATGATAGTGTTAACATTTTTTGCCTAATGGGCTATTGGTTTATTGCTTTATTTTATAGTAGTTGCTTTTTACAGAATATTTTGGGAGTCAACAAGGTTTGAAGGTCTTACAAATTTAACAGAGCCTTGGTATGGAACTGCATATTCTGTAGAGCGGTTAACTGGCTCCACAATTGAGGTTGGCTTCTTCTTGTGTAATTTATGATGAAACATCCTTTTTATCACAGTTAAATCTCCGTAGTTTGTTTCACTTGAGATATCCTAAAATGTTTATGATTTGCAGCAATGGATTGACAGAGCTCCTAATGAAGATATGCATCTACCTGTCCCTAATGTGTTTATTCCTACAGATCTCTCTCTTAAGATTGTTACAGAAAAAGTAAGTTATTGCTTTAACTTCAAATATTGCTATGTGGCGTTGGGTGTTTGACACTATCTATTAAATCTGTATGTTTGTGGTGTATTTGACCTTTGGAACAGATGAAGTTACCAGTTCTGTTGAGGAAAACACCGTACTCAAGGTTGTGGTACAAGCCAGATACAGCATTTTCAACTCCTAAGGCATATCTTAAGATAGATTTCAACTGTCCCTTTTCTGGAAGATCCCCTGAATCAGAAGTCCTTACTGAGATATTTACACGTTTGTTGATGGATTACTTGAATGAATATGGTAATTCTTCTTATGGTTAAGAAATAGGGTAGAAAAATTGTGTTCATGACCATCAAACTCTAAGTACTTAATCTATGTAAGGCTTTACATCTAAGTTATATTGCATTTCGCTGTGGACTCATTGTAGCCTCACCTTATTTCTTCTTTCCCGTTATGTTGAATCCAAGTCATAAGGCACTTCTTTTTTGCGCATATTTCAGCATACGATGCACGGGTTGCTGGTCTTTATTATGGAGTTAGCAACACCGACTATGGTTTTCAGGTAGCTATTTATGTCTACATTTTAGTATATGCTCTTGATGGCATTATGGACTTCTTAAACCTCATTATTTTTTCTTAGGAGTTCACTGCACAAAGAAAAGGTTAAGAGACTTTATAATTTATTAAGTTTTCAAATTATATTATCGCAGATCTAGCTAGCTTAAAGGAATGAAATCACTCTTTTAGAATGTGATCTAGACGGGACTTATACAAACAACTCCATCTAGTTAATATGCTACTTGGTATAGAATATTAACGAGTTCTACTTTCACCTACCATTCACTGGAGTTTTTTTTCTTGGATAAGGTGAGATTTTATCAATAATACCCAAAAAAAACTAGAGATAATTACCTACATACCCCCTCATTGCATAGTCAATTACCAAAAAACTCTGACCTTTTTGAAATTACATAAAGTTCCCCTCGTGTTAAGGCGTTCTAACAATTACACCCCCTGTGGATTTACAAATTCTTACAATTCACCATTTATAACCCTTACAAATAGTCCCCTCGAGGGGTCTCGTTGTAATTTACCAAACATTAGGGGGATTTTGGTAATTTGCTCTAAATTGAGGGGGTGTGCATGTAATTCACCCTAAAAACTTAAAACAACTCAAGATATACATGCAGTTCTTAACCATTACTTCGTTTCCTTTCCCTTATAGGTTACTGTGGTTGGATATAATCACAAACTGAAGATCTTACTGGAGACTGTAATTCAAAGAATCGCAAATTTCGAAGTAAAACCTGACAGGTTCGATGTCATTAAGGTACAGAACTAACTATATTTTATGCTATTACAAGTAGTTTTTTTTGGTAGTTCTGTTACAAGTAGTTCAGCTCTCTATGGCTAATTTCATATTTTGCAAGAGTATCGTAAAATTATCCTCTCATTTTAAATAACAAATAAGTGTTGCATCTTTCCACCCCTTATCTCTTTCATTTACCATGATGCATACATTTGGTATCCATACAAACAGGAATTGGTCACGAAAGAATATCAGAATACAAAGTTCCAACAGCCATATCAGCAAGCTATGTACCACTGCTCATTAATACTACAAGACCAAACATGGCCTTGGACTGATGAGCTAGAAGTTCTTCATCATCTTGAAGCTGATAATCTTGTTAAATTCTTTCCTCTAATGCTATCAAGAACCTTCTTGGAATGCTACGCAGCAGGTTCTTAATAATTCCTTCTGTTAACTGAATTATTAATAAAAAAATTTGCAGACGCTTCAGCCCATATTCTTATCTAATCATATTTGTTTTTGCTTATATGTAGGAAATCTCGAGCCAAATGAAGCAGAATCAATGATCCAGCAAATTGAAGATGTGTTCTTTAAGGATTCTCCTCCTTTATCACAGGCGTTGTTTGCATCTCAATACAAGACAAATAGAATCGTTAAGCTTGAGCAGGGGAAAAATTACTTTTTCAGTGCAGACGGCCTAAATCCTAGTGATAAAAATTCCGCCCTTGTTTATTACATTCAGGTACAGAATAAACCTGTATAATCATTAGCATTGATCTAGATTTCTCAAATTTTACGATCTGTATAATCATTCTCGCTCAAATATACAGGTGCACCAGGACGATTTCAAGTTGAATGTCACACTCCAGCTTTTTGCTGTGATGGCTAAGCAACCTGCTTTTCACCAGCTTAGATCAGTTGAGCAACTTGGTTACATTACTGTACTTAAGCAGAGGTAGGCAAAATTTCTTTTATTTTTTAGAAAATTACCTACAGACCCCCTCATGTTATGGTCAATTACCGAAAACCCCCGACCTTTTCGAAATTACATAAAATCCCCCTTATGTTAAGTCATTTTTACAATTACACCCCCTGTGTATTTATAAATTCTAACAATTTCACCCTTGTAAGCCTTAAAAATGGACCCCTTGAGGGGGCCTCGTAATTTACCAAAACGCATGTTTTTTTGTTAATTAGTACTAAAGTGAGAGGGTGTGCATGTAATTCACCCTTTAATTTTAAGTTCTGCAATTGCGCCGAAGCAATTTTTGTGCTCAAATTTTGCTCGTGTTACTTTATGGAGAGAAGTAATATTTTGATTTACTGTAGGAACGACTCTGGTGTCCGTGGTGTACAATTTATCATCCAATCAACTGTTAAGGTGTAAATGACATCAACGATGTAAAGTGGAAAATGCTTGTATTGATCGGTCCATGCACCAAACAGTCCAGATCAAGCTGATCTACTATACATGCATGTATAGATGACATGTCTTGATCTGGGCCGTTTGGTGTATAACACCCGGTCCATACATGCATTTTCCATGTAAAATAGTGTTTATGAATCTTGTATGTCTATTTATATTGTATGCTATTGTAGTATCCAGACTTTTATCTATTGCTTTGATGTTCTTGACAGGGTCCGGGGCAAATTGATTTGAGGGTTGAGTCTTTTCTCAAAATGTTTGAAACTAAGCTCTATGAAATGCCCAGCGATGAATTTAAAGTAAGATTTTGACTTTACGAATGGCATTTTGCAATATATGATTTTTATTTTTATTTTTTGAAATGAAACCTGAGTAACTGCACTGACTTCTTGTGAGACAAACTGTGTTGCTGACACGTAATTTCCATGTATGACACAGAACAACGTTAATGCACTTATCGAAATGAAGCTTGAGAAGCACAAAAATTTACGAGAGGAATCTGGATTTTACTGGCGAGAAATTTCTGATGGGACCCTCAAATTTGACCGTAGAGAATGCGAGGTATGGAGATTGAATTTTTACCAATGCAAAAAACTTATGGAATGATTTCATGCACACCTTTTCACTTATTTAGTTACTCGAGCTTCATGAGAGTTTACAAATTACCAAAAGACCCCTGTCAAAGCTTGACAACTCGAAGAATATGAGGTCAGATTGTAATATAATTTTGTTGTTCCGGGGAAATTATGGTAATTTCTCTTAGGTCTCAAGCTGGGGTGTCGATGTAATTTACTCAGAAATTATTGCCGGCATCCACCATGGATATGAAAACCACTGAAAGTTTTAAACTTGACTAATGTATTTCATGATTGGCAACTCGGTAAAATTTCAATACTTGATGAAACAGGTTGAAGCACTAAAGCAGCTTACTCAGAAAGAATTGATAGATTTCTTCAACGAGTATATCAAAGTTGGCGCTACCCGCAAGAAGGGTTTGAGCGTTCGGGTATATGGGAATGCACATTCTTCTGAGCACAAAACAGACAATTCCCAAGCTGCTGAATCTAATATTGTTCAGATAGAAGATATATATAGTTTCAGAAGATCTCGACCTCTTTACGGTTCGTTTAAAGGAGGTTTTGGCCAAAAGAAGTTGTAAGATACAAAAAACTCTGGGAAACGTGGAACTCGATCGACATGCATGTCTTAAAGCATTCTTCTAGGGTGGTTTACGATACTTCTTGATAGAAAAATTCCAGCACCAGGCTTAAACTTTACGTAGCGAATAATATATTTCATATTTATTTTTACATTTTAAGTATTTATTTTTACATTTTAATTTCTTTTAGCTTTATAATTATAGGATTCTTATGAGTGATGCAGGCACTGGGAGTTGTATAAACTCATTTCTGCATGAATAAGTAGGGAAATTGGTGATTTGAACTAAAATTGTGGTGTTATTCTGTGGTGTGGTGTCAAATGAAGGCTTCAACCTTCGTCTATTGGATTGTAGTTTTATAGAATGGAAAGTTAACACATGCCCCCTCATTTATTGTGTAATTTTATATAAAAAAAATCACTTATTAGAAATTATTAACACGCTCCCATGTTAAGAATTTATTACAATTACATCCTTGTGTTCAATTTTTTATTTTATTTTTACCCTTATAAATCTTATAAATAGACACCTCAAGGTAGTGTGTAGGTAATTTTTAATAAGTGAGGAGAAGTTTTGGTAATTACACTATATGTGGGTTGGGTGGGGGTTTTGAGGAGTCTGTAATTTTCCTTTTATAGACTATAAAATACAATTTGCTGACCGATTATGTTATAGGTATGAATGCATGTCATCATTTTTTTTCCACCAAAAAAAAAATGTCATCTTTAGGAGTTCTCGACGGTACACTGCGACTATTAAAACCACTAGAACCACCTGTATGGTGGGGATTGTTTTGGGTCCATCATGTTTTGTTCAACAATGGAGAAAATTTCATTTTTGTTCTCATGGTTATACGTTAAATTTGATTTTGGTTCCCCAATTACACTACTAATTAAATGTAGTCCCTAAACTATCATATTTTTCATCAAATGTGGGCCCTCCGTCTAATTTTTTTGTCAAATTGGTAACTTTTGGGGTTAGTTGAAATGTCCAAAATTACATTTTGCACCCCAGAAGCACAATTTTTGGCACTTTTCACTCCCAAAAAAGAATAATTGACAAATTTCACCATTTAATCATAATTTTATTCACATTACATCACAATGCACTTTTACTATAGTATTCAAAATGCAAAAAATAAGATGTTAAGTAGGAAGAAAAATGCTTTGATAATTATATTTAGTTATTGATCGCATATCAAATTGTATATAAATGTGCTAAATCAAGGCAAGAAAAAAATTGTTGATAAAAATATTATCTAACTTATTGCACGATTTTTAACTACCTCTCAGTTTTCAAATACCTCTAATTTCTCCCAAAAAAATCCACATAATATAATGTTTGTTTCTAGAGCCGCTGCAAACAAATTAATTATCTCCAACCTTTTCTCATCGTTTTACAAATCGCGAATGAATCAACAAGATGGAGATTAAGAAATTTATCCCCACTCACTTTCTACAATTGTATTTTGGATTTATATATATTCTATTATGTTAAAAGAGTGAAATTTGTGAGTTATTCTTTTTAGGGGTGAAAATTATCACAATTTGTATTTTTGGGACAAGATGTAATTTTTCACATTTCAATTAACCCCAAGAATTACCAATTTGACGGAAATTGGATGGAGGGACCACAGTTGATGAAAATGTTGTGGTTTAGGAACTACATTTGATGAGCGATGTAATGGGTGAACAAAATCGAATTTGTCGTATATCTAGGGGGACCAAAATTGAAATTGTTTTGAAACATGATAGTAGTCTAACGCCAATAGTCGTGGAGTAGTTCGTCAAAGCATGACATACGAAGGGTGTCTTTGAGATTTCTATCTTTTTCAGAAAAACTAGTTTGGATCTCCTCTATATTAGGAACAGAATTGTGTTGTTTTTCGATCTATTTATCTTATTTTTCTTTTTCTGTCCGTATTTTGTACCCGATGTAGATTTTCATGTTGGTAATGTAGCAATGATAAGATAGTAGGGAAAATCTATTTTTGGTCCCATATGTTTAGCTTTTTTCAATTTTTGTTCAATTCGTTACAGGATTCTAACATTATGTCCCATAACTTTTAAAAATTCTCACATTTGGTCCAACCTAATTTTCTGGCCAAAATTTAATGGTCAACTCCGTTAGTCGACATTTTTACCGATTTTTTGGGAGATTTTGTGTATAAGTAGCAAATGATATTGAATAGATTCCGTGTGTTAGTACATTCATACATGAATTCTCCCAAAAATAATCATTCAAAATGTTGACTAATGGAAGTGACCATTAAATTTTGGACGCCAAATTCGGTTGGGACCAAATGTGAAATTTTTTAAAAGTTACGAAGTGCATAGTAAGAATCTCCTAACATATTGGAATTGAATTTTTAAGGGTCAAATATATGAGACCAAAAATGCAATTTTTGATAGTAGATGAATATTTCGCTGTACTTGGGTTTTTGTCCATTTTTATAATTATTTAATGAAGTTAATTATATCTAAAAAAAGGAGAATTCGATCTTGATCATTCTTAAAAGCTTTCAAAAGTCGAAGTTTTTAATTAAATAGTAAACACCACTTGCTTCGCACATTTAATCCATGAAATATATCATATCATTTTTGGTAAATCCTAAAAACTAATTACAAAGTAAATTAGTCTTTTTATCCTTTTACGTTCCTTTGTTTTTATAAGAATCCCTCGCTCCGGGCTCGGTCAAATCCATGTGTATTTTTTAAAATAATTTACCAATTATATGGCAAGTGTAATACACTCTCCTTGTGAAATACACTTAAGTGCGACCAAGCCGGGTCTGGGCTAAAATTTTCCTGATAAGAATACCTTTACATTCAGAATGCACTTATAAAGAAAGTGCTACTTCTTGGAACACACGTTTCATGTGAAACAAACCAAACCAGCTAGCTACGTACACAGATACATACATACACCACCATAAAGCTCTTTTTTCTCTTCCTCAGGTTGTAACTCTACGCCCGACAGTGAAACATGAAGATAGGGATTTTGGCAAAGTTGCTGTTTTCTTCCCAATCTTGTGTTGGCATTCGTGGGTATATGAAAAAGTGTGTGAACACCACTTTTGCATATGAAATTCGAACACCATAAGTATCGGGGATACTAAGTTGTATTGGATATTTTTATTCTACTCCGAGATTAGATTAGTTTAGCATTTCGAATTTCTCAATTCGGAGTTGAAACGAATGAGAAATTAATTGCTAATGTTGGGTGTTTGAATGTGTATATCCCACATTGGATATAAACCATAAGTTGTATGAGTTTATATACATTTGCCTAAAGGTAAAGGGTTGGCCCTTTGGGTCATCCACTTTGGTCCTTTGTGTGAAGGGGGGAACAGCTATGTAATTGTGTCTTGGCCCAATTTCTTAGCTCCTCACTCGGGCGGTCCGGTGGACCGGACCGGACCACGGACTCGGGATCGGGTCGCGGGTCGTTGGGCCTTGGGCCTTGGGCTTTGGCTGAGATGTGTGGTTGTTGGGCTTTGGACCTCTTCTTATCTTTTTGAGCCAAAGTTTAATTAATTTGATTAATTGGGCTCAGTTCTCTTTTGGGCCAAAATTAACTAATTAATTTAGGCCCATTTCCAGTTTCTTCTTCTAGAAACCAGCAAGGCATGTCTCCTGTTCCTTTCTCATACAGAAGATTTCAGACGTTTCCTTACCTGTCTCCAGCCGAAATTGCCAACCGAAAGTTGAAGTGTTTTGTTTCTTTTGGAGCCGAAACTTTTGACATTCATCAGCTGATTCTTTTTGGCTTTCTATTTTGGTTTTCAATTTGGTTTTGTTGCCTATAAAAAGGCTCTCCCAGGTTGTGTTCAAACCACACCAAAAACAGAAAACAATTCTGCATTGTCTCAAAGCATTCTACATACATAAAAATTCTGAGAGTTCTTGGGCAAATATAGTTGGTGGGTTTTGTTCTTGAAGTGGTTCAATTACAAATATATAATCGTTGTATCTTGGGAAGTTAATTGCACGATCCCGTACCACCGTAGGCGGGGCAATATAGCTTTAAGGATAGAGAGTTCATCTCTCGCCTCGATTGTCATATTGTTCGTCGTATTACTATTTTCAGAAATTTTCTTACAAAGTGCACAGTTTTGCAACAAGCTTAAAGCTATATCTATTTTGTTGTTAATTTTTGTGCTTGTTCGAACATTCTGGAAATGGCTCATTTCGATTCTAATGAAAATGCTGCTGCTGCTCTCGACTTTGGACTTGGACCTGGAGCTGGTCTCGGTCTTGGTCTTCCTTCTTGTTTTGCCTCGGGTTCAGGGGTTAGGTCCGGTTCAAGCTCTGGTCCGAATACACCGGTTGTAACTCCAGTTATTCCGGTAATTCAGGCTCGGACTGAAAGACTAACTCCTATTGTACCACCGGTGAATACAAGTATCCCGGCGCAGGCTGAAAGGCCAATGAAATTCAGCGGGGTTGACTTCAAACGTTGGCAACAAAAGATGCTTTTTTATCTAACTACTTTGAACCTGGAAAAGTTCTTACGGGAAGACGCCCCGTCTGTCCCTGAAGATTCTGACGATGTTCAAATGAGAACGGCATATGATGCCTGGCAACACTGTGATTTCCTTTGCAGGAATTACGTGCTCAATGGTTTGGATGATTCACTTTATAGTGTTTATCACTCCATGAAATCGTCAAAAGACCTCTGGGAGGCATTACATAAGAAGTATAGAACTGAGGACGCTGGACTGAAAAAGTTCATGGTCGCAAAGTTCTTAGACTTCAAAATGATGGACTCTAAGTCCGTCGTAAGCCAGGTCCAAGAGCTTCAGATTATAATACATGAAGTTCATGCCGAGGGAATGGCTTTGAGTGAGAATTTTCAAGTGGGGTCTGTGATTGAAAAATTACCGCCCTCATGGAATGAATTCAAGAACTACCTAAGGCATAAACGAAAGGAGATGAGCTTAGAAGAGTTGGTTGTCAGGCTCAGAATTGAGAAAGACAACCGGGCTTCTATCAGAAGGGCTCTTGTTCCACCAATGGCTAATGTCGTTGAAGTTCCGAAAAGTTCTAACCGGAAAAGAAAGTTCCAAGGGAATTTTCAGTCCCAGAAAAATCAAGCTGGGAAAGGATAGCCGAAACATGGTGACGGCTCTGACGGTGGTTGCTTTAATTGCGGCCGTACTGGTCATTGGGCTACAGACTGTAGACAACCCAAGAAAATTAATTATCAGTCACGAAAGAAAGGTTCTGGCAAGTATAAAGGCAAGAATCAGGTTCAGAACAGGGTTCCGAACCAGGTGCAAAATCATGTGCACTTAGCTGTTGATGATGTCCAGGGCATCAACGAGTTAATTGACGACCTGTCAAATAAACAGGTGCCAATCGATCTAACTAATCTTGATCTGACTGCCGTCGTGTTCGAAGCCAATATGGTGGACAACTCGAGGGAGTGGTTCATAGACACTGGGGCTACTCGCCACATCTGTTCCGACAGAGATGCTTTCTCGTCCTATTCCCCAACTGAAGGACGAAGATTGTTTATGGGAAATTCAGCCACTTCACCAGTGGTTGGAATGGGGAAAGTTGTGCTGAAGATGACTTCAGGCAAAGAACTGACATTGACTGAAGTTCTTCATGTTCCGGAGATTCGAAAGAATTTGGTATCCGGTTCAGCTTTGGTCAAGAATGGGTTCAAGATTGTCTTCGAAGCTGATAGGTTTTCTTTGACTAAGAGAGGAATTTATGTAGGAAAAGGTTACCTTGAGCAGGGCCTTTTCAAAATGAATGTAATGAATGTAATTCGCTCTCTTGTAATTGAAAACGGTGGAAATAAAAGGATTGAGAATTCTGTTTATTTGCTTGAGTATTCTAATTTGTGGCATGTTAGACTAGGACATGTCAATTATAATACTATTCGAAGATTGGTCAACTTGAATTTATTACCAACTTTTAAAGTTGAAAATGAACATAAATGTGAAATTTGTGTTGAGGCAAAGCTAGTCAAACAACCATTTCCTTCAGTGGAAAGAAACACCGCACCTCTAGAACTTATTCACAGTGATATCTGTGATTTGAAGTTTGTGCAAACTAGAGGTGGGAAAAAGTATTTCATTACATTCATAGATGACTGCACAAAGTATTGTTATGTGTATTTACTAAGAAGTAAAGACGAAGCGCTTGGAGCGTTTACACATTACAAAACTGAAGTTGAAAATCAACTTGAGAAAAGAATAAAATCTATCCGAAGTGATAGAGGTGGAGAATACGGAGCGCCGTTTGATGAATTCTGTACCGACTCTGAAATTATTCATCAAACAACGACACCATACTCACCTCAATCCAATGGCATTGCTGAACGCAAGAATCGCACTCTCAAAGAAATGATGAATGCGATGTTGTTAAATTCTGGATTACCGCAGAATTTGTGGGGGGAGGCGATCCTCTCCGCCAACTATATCCTTAACAAGATTCCCCACAAAAGTAGGAGTGAGACTCCGTACGAACTTTGGAAAGGTCAAAAGCCTTCTTACAAGTACCTCAAAGTGTGGGGGTGTTTGGCTAAGGTAGAAATACCCAAACCCAAACAAGTTAAGATAGGGCCTAAGACTATTGATTCCATATTCATAGGTTATGCACTTAATAGTAGCGCCTATCGATTTCTGGTTCATAAATCAGAAATATCTGAGATTCATGAAGGTACTATCATGGAATCTAAAAATGCTTCGTTTTTTGAGGATGTCTTTCCAAGTAAGGAAAGAAATGAGCAAGTTCCTCTTAAAAGAACATTTGATGAGTCTACGAGTAGTTCTAATCCTGGGGATGAAGAACCACGTCGTAGCAAAAGGGCAAGAGTGCCTAAATCATTTGGTCCCGATTTTGTTTCATATACATTAGAAGGGGAGCCAAATACGATTAAGGAAGCTATGTCCGGTCCAGATGCTCAACTCTGGAAAGAGGCTATCAATAGTGAAATCGAGTCTATTTTACACAACCATACCTGGGAGTTGGTTGATCTTCCAAAGGGAAGTAAGCTTTTAGGCTGTAAATGGATTTTGAAAAGAAAGTATAAGACTGATGGAACTATTGATAAGTATAAGGCCCGTTTGGTAGTCAAAGGATACCGACAGACGGAAGGTCTTGATTTCTTCGATACTTATTCTCCGGTAACCAGAATAACATCCATAAGATTATTCATCGCTATTGCCGCATTGCAAAACTTTGAGATACATCAAATGGATGTTAAGACTGCGTTTCTGAACGGAGAATTAGATGAAGAAATATACATGGAACAACCCGAGGGGTATGTTGCTCCTGGAAAGGAGAAGAAAGTGTGTAAACTTGTAAAGTCACTTTACGGACTTAAACAAGCGCCAAAACAGTGGCATGAAAAGTTTGATAGCACGATGTTGTTAAATGGTTTCAAGATCAACGAATGTGATAAATGTGTGTATGTTAGACAAACACATAACGCATATGTCATCGTGTGTCTATATGTAGATGACATGTTGATAATGGGTAGTAATCATGAAATCATCATGAATACTAAAGGCATGTTAAAGAAGAACTTTGACATGAAGGATATGGGACTTGCAGACGTCATCTTAGGGATTAAAATCCTGAGGACTTCTGAAGGACTAGTCTTATCGCAATCTCATTACGTTGAGACGGTTTTGGAAAAATTCCTTCCTAGCGATAGTGCACCAGTCAAGACGCCAGTGGACTTGAGCGTTCATCTACGCAAGAACCATGGCGAACCCGTATCGCAGTTAGAATATGCTAGGATAATTGGGAGTGTGATGTATATCATGAACTGTACTCGCCCTGATCTAGCTTATTCTATGAGCAAGTTGAGTAGGTTCACGAGTAATCCAAGTGTAGAGCATTGGAATGCTTTAACTAGAGTTCTTAAGTATTTAAAGTATACTAAAGAATATGGATTACACTACTCCAAATATCCAGCTGTAATTGAGGGATACAGTGATGCTAATTGGATATCAGACACGAACGACTCCAAGTCCACAAGTGGGTATGTATTTACCGTTGGTGGAGGAGCGCTGTCGTGGAAATCTTCTAAGCAAACTTGCATAGCCCGTTCCACAATGGAATCAGAATTCATAGCTTTAGATAAGGCTGGTGAAGAAGCTGAGTGGCTAAGAAATTTCTTAGAAGATGTTCCCTGTTGGGAAAAACCTGTGCCTCCGATTTTGATTCATTGCGACTGTATGTCGGCAATTGGGAGGGCTCAGAGTAGTATGTATAATGGTAAGTCTAGACATATTCGTCGTATGCATAATACCATTAAGCAGTTGATCTCTAACGGGATTATTTCCATTGATTATGTGAAATCAAAAGAGAATATTGCAGATCCTTTGACGAAAGGATTGCATAGAGATCAAATATGCTACCTATCAAGAGGAATGGGGTTAAAGTCTACAAATTAAAAATTGACACAGCGGTAACCCAACCATATTGACTGGAGATCCCAAGATCATGGTTCAATGGGACAACTAAGTTGTGAAAATTCTGGAGAGCACTTAAGAGTTTAATAAACTCTAAACCCATTGCCTAGGATAAAGAAGTGCATCCTACAAGTGTAGCAAAGGGTAAGTCTGAACTTTTAATGATTCCTATACTGTCATGAAAATGAAGTGGAGTATGGTAGGATACTCTTAAATAGGAGATCACCTATGTAAGTGTGAGGTGTAGGCCGCCTCAACATTGGGTAAAATGTAAACATTTATGAAACCAAGAGAGGGCGCCATGGCCAAAATGGGTCCAACAGTGAGAACTAAAAATTTGCTTAGAAAATTTATCATGTGAATATCATTGTCTGGTTTTACACGAACGGCTGAACAATTCAAAGCATCATGTTCATTGGGTAGCCTAGTAAATCCGATGATATCTCACTAAGAAAGGTTCAAAGCCAAAAGCTATCTCTTCTGATGTGATAAAAAGTCGTTTGAACTCTCAGTTTCATGCATTGCATTAATTTCATTCGTGTGGGGGATTGTTGGCATTTGTGGGTATATGAAAAAGTGTGTGAACACCACTTTTGCGTATGAAATTCGAACACCATAAGTATCGGGGATACTAAGTTGTATTGGATATTTTTATTCTACTCCGAGAGTAGATTAGTTTAGCATTTCGAATTTCTCAATTCGGAGTTGAAACGAATGAGAAATTAATTGCTAATGTTGGGTGTTTGAATGTGTATATCCCACATTGGATATAAACCATAAGTTGTATGAGTTTATATACATTTGCCTAAAGGTAAAGGGTTGGCCCTTTGGGTCATCCACTTTGGTCCTTTGTGTGAAGGGGGGAAGAGCTATGTAATTGTGTCTTGGCCCAATTTCTTAGCTCCTCACTCGGGCGGTCCGGTGGACCGGACCGGACCTCGGACCACGGACTCGGGCTCGGGCTCGGGCCGGGGCCGGGATCGGGTCGCGGGTCGTTGGGCCTTGGGCTTTGGGCTTTGGGCTTTGGCTGAGATGTGTGGTTGTTGGGCTTTGGACCTCTTCTTATCTTTTTGAGCCAAAGTTTAATTAATTTGATTAATTGGGCTCAGTTCTCTTTTGGGCCAAAATTAACTAATTAATTTAGGCCCATTTCCAGTTTCTTCTTCTAGAAACCAGCAAGGCATGTCTCCTGTTCCGTTCTCATGCAGAAGATTTCAGACGTTTCCTTACCTGTCTCCAGCCGAAATTGCCAACCGAAAGTTGAAGTGTTTTGTTTCTTTTAGAGCCGAAACTTTTGACATTCATCAGCTGATTCTTTTTGGCTTTCTATTTTGGTTTTCAATCTGGTTTTGTTGCCTATAAAAAGGCTCTCCCAGGTTGTGTTCAAACCACACCAAAAACAGAAAATAATTCTGCATTGTCTCAAAGCATTCTACATACATAAAAATTCTGAGAGTTCTTGGGCAAATATAGTTCGTGGGTTTTGTTCTTGAAGTGGTTCAATTACAAATATATAATCGTTGTATCTTGGGAAGTTAATTGCACGATCCCGTACCACCGTAGGCGGGGCAATATAGCTTTAAGGATAGAGAGTTCATCTCTCGCCTCGATTGTCATATTGTTCGTCGTATTACTATTTTCAGAAATTTTCTTACAAAGTGCACAGTTTTGCAACATCTTGCTCTAACAAATCAGGTATTTTCAACTCATTCACCCGAAACCCACTTCATTTTATGTCCCATTTTTGATTTTTCAGTACAAATTTGGTCTCATATAATGGCACTTCACCTGATAAATTGACGTTTGTGTTCGACAATGTAAATGGGCCTGATGATGCGCTAACTCATTATCGAATGATGATCGAATCGAAGCCTCTGCCTAATGTGTTACCTTTTAATAGTCTGCTTTCCCGCCTTGTGAAGCTCAAACAGTACAAAGCTGCACTTTCCATTTTCAATGATATGATATCCAACTTAGGAATTCCAGTTCATAATTACACATTAAATATCGTTATTAACTGTTACTGCAATTCTGATCGGGTCGATTTTGGGTTCTCCACGGTGGGTGCGTTCTTCAAGCTCAGCTACATGCCTAATGAAGCTACATTCAGCCCCTTATTGAAGGGGTTGTTTCGAGAAAATAGGATTCATGAGGCTCAACAACTGTTCAGGAGAATAGTGAGAGAAGAACTGTGCGGAGTGAATAACATTATATTTGGAGTGGTGATAGATGGACTTTGCAAGGCAGGTAACACTGCAATGGCTATTCAGCTGCTCAAAGTAATGGAAAAGGGAAAGTGTAGCCCTGACACTCATCAATACAGTATGGTTATCGACGGTCTATGTAAAGATAGATTGGTAGACTCTGCCGTGAAGCTTTTCAATGAAATGCCCGAAAAAGGCATCAAGCGCACTGTTGTCACCTACAGTGCCTTGATTCATGGCTTATCCTCTTTGAGTCGATGGAAAGAAGTTAAAGCATTGTGGAAGGAGATGATAGATTGCAACATATATCCGAATGTCATTACATATAATATCTTGATTGATGATTTATGTAAGGAAGGGTTGGTGGATAAGGCAGATGATGTACTCAATATCATGATTCAGAAAAATCATGTTCCTAATGTATTAACATATAGTGCATTGATGGACGGATATTGTTTGCAAGGCCGAGTGGATGAAGCGAGGAAGATTTTCGACTCTTTGCCTGGTAAGGGCGTTACTCCTAGTACTACAAGTTATGGCATTTTGATTCATGGATACTTCAAAATGATGAAAATAGATGACGCCATGGATCTCTTCCGTGAGATGCCTTATAAAGGGTTGGAACCCGGCATCACCACATTTAACGCCGTATTGCAAGGTTTGTTTCGCGTGCATAAATGTTCCGCTGCACTGCGGGTTTTTAAAGAGATGCAAGCTGCTGATGAAAAACCCAATTTTTATACATACTGCATTATGTTGGATGGTTTGTGTGGTAATGAGCTTTTGGAACGAGCATTATCATTACTAGATGAAATAGAGAAAAAGGGATTAGATTTTCACATACATTACTATAATATTGTCATGGATGGATTGTGCAAAGCTCAAAAACTGGAGACTGCGCGAGCTCTTCTTGCTGATCTTCCTTCTAAAGGATTAGAACCTAATGTTATAACATACAATACAATAATAAATGGATGTTGTCGAAAAGGGCTACTTGAGGAAGCTAAAGATATTTTGCTGGAAATGGAACAGAGAAGTTGTTTTCCCGATAGGGGTTACCTACAATATTATTTTACGAGAAATGCTCAAGAGTGGTGATAAATTTGATGAGGCTACCAAGTTTCTTGACATGATGGTTGGGAAAGGATTCTCCCCAGATATGTCAACAGCCGATTTGTTGTCTAGTTTATTCCAGAGCCAGAGGAAAGAAATCAATCTTGATATTCTTAATATGATTAAGAAATGTGCTCCAAAAGTAAAAGGTTGAGCCATGTACATGGGAAAGTGATGTATTGTGCATTAACGGCAATGTTACTAATTATGAACATGGTGGAGCCTCTACTACTATTTCTGTTTAGTAGCTCATGTAGGAAATACGACTTTCAGAAGCAAATGCAACATAATCATCTTGAATTTTCGACTTCGAGGTCTGTGAACATTATCTTGGATTTCTGATCTTGTATTATTAGTTAATTTTTCAGATGTCTCAAGCTTCATTACATTTAGTTAGATTAAAATTCGTAGGATTCTGTTGTTGTAAAGTAGCATTTCTATTTTGAAAGTTGGTCGAGCGTTTGCTATTTTGAAATTCAGAGCTTCTGTTACTCACATTCCATGGGAAAGATTTAGTTGTGATTAGGCTCTCTTTTTAACAGATGAGAGGAATATGTTTGACCACTAAAATCACCCATGTGGTGAGGATTATTTTGGTTTCACTGCACACATGATTGCGATTTCAAGACTTAGAATCTCAAGAACTCGTAAAAATATTCTACATTGTTTGTCTTACAAGGTTTCGAAATTTCCTACCAAAACCAAAAAAAAAAGAAGAAGAAATTACCTACAGACCCCTTCAATTTAGTGTTAATTATCGAAAAACCCCTAATCTTTTTGAAATTACATAAAATTCCCCTCATGTTAATGCATTCTTACAATTATACTCCCTGTATATTTTTAAAAAAATTATAATTTCACCTCTGTAAACCTTACAAATAGACCCCTTGAGGGGATCTCGTTGTAATTTACCAAAAGTTAGTTGTCGTTTGTGATTAACACTAAAGTGAGGGGTGTGCATGTAATTCACCAAAAAAATAAAGATGTAGAAACTCATCATGGAGTAGTCTTCTAGTGCATCACATACGAAGAGTATGTCTTTGAGAATCATATTCAGTCGTTCTTAAGAGCATTCAAAGGTTGATAATTACTATCATCCATATGGTAAAATATTTATATCAGGTCCATCATATACGAATAATTGTGAAAATTATTCAACCAACCTTATGCATCTTGTAATATATGCTAAAGATAGTACATTGGTGCCCCCACTTAGTGTATGTGATCTTGTTGGGTTAAACTATGTAGATTTATTAATTTGGGTTGCTTCAGATGTCCTTGATAGTTTTATGATTCTTATGAGTGGTGTTGGCACTGGGAGTCGTATGAACTCATTTCTGCATGAATAAGTAGGGAAATTGGTGATTTTGAACTAAGTTTGTTGGTGTTATTCAGTTTTCTGGTATGGTGTCAAATGAAGGCTTCAACCTTCATCTATTGGATGATAGTTTTATAGAAGGGAAAGTTACACAGAAATCCCATCACTTATTGTTTAATTTCCAAAACCATCCCGTTTATTGAAATTACCAACACATATCTTCATGTTAAGAATTTGTTACAATTACACCCCCACCTATGTGTTTAATTTTTTTCCCTCTAATTTTTCCCTTGTAAATCTTTCAAATAGACCCCTTTAGGGAGTGTGTTGGTAATTTTCGATAAGCAGGGGAAGTTTTGGTGATTACATTAAAATGAGGGGGTATGTGTGTAATTTTCCTTTTATTGACTATAAAATACAATTTGCTAACGACCATTTGTTATATCCTTTGAAACAAGTATGTTGTAGGTATGAATGTAGGTCATCTTTAAGAGTTCCCGAGATTGGTACACTGGGACTATTAAAACCACTATAACCACCGGAATGGTGGGGATTGTTTCGGGTCCATCATGTTTTGTTCAACGATGTTTAGAATCAACAAGATAGTAGTCTAACACCAGCAGTTGTCGAGCAGTCCGCCATAGCATAACATACGAAGACTCTCTTTGAGACTTCTATCATTTTCAAAAAAACCTGGTTGCGGGTTTATTACACGCCTCCATAGAAATATAACACACACAGAGATTGATCATAGCGGAAAATTTGAATCATATATAGTGAGTGAATCTTACAGAGTTTCAGAACTTGGACGCTGGTCCTCTCCTACCACAAGTTGTCAGCCTGTTAAATGTAAAAAAAAATCGAGAAAACTCAGCCGGGCTATATTCTATGCTTCAGTAAAGTCATCAAGATAGATATGTTTCTAAAAGTGTTTCGACACTAGCTGGTATTGCAACAGAACAAGCAAACATATACAAATGAAAGAAGAATCAGAATTAGTAATGGTCATTAAAGGTTTGTTCAGTTAGAGGCTAGCTCCACCATGTTCATAATTAGTAACATTGCCATTAACACACAATACGTCCCTTTCCCGGCTCAACCTTTAATTTTGGAGCACATTTCTTAATCATATTAAGAATATTAGGATTGATTTCTTTCCTCTGGCTCTGGAATAAACTAGACAACAAATAGGCTGTTGACCCATCTGGGGAGAATCCTTTCCCAACCATAACATCGAGAAACTTGGTAGCCTCATCAAATTCACCACCACTCTTGAGCATTCCTCGTAAAATAATATTGTAGGTATCCCCATCGGGAAAACAACTTCTTTGTTCCATTTCCAGCAAAATATCTTTAGCTTCCTCAAGTAGCCCTTTTCGACAACATCCGGTTATTATTGTATTGTATGTTATAACATCAGGTTCTAATCCTTCAGAAGGAAGATCAGCAAGAAGAGCTCGTGCACTATCCAGTTTTGAGCTTTGCACAATCCATCCATGACAATTGCGTAGTATCGTATATGAAGATGTAATCCCTTTTTCTCTATTTCATCCAATAATGATAATGCTCGTTCCACAAGCCCATTACCACACAAACCATCCAACATAATGCAGTAAGTATAAAAATCAGGTTTTTCATCAGCAGCTTGCATCTCATCAAAAATCTGCAGCGCAACGGAATATTTATGCACGCGAAAAACACCTTGCAATACGGCGTTATATGTGGTGATATCGGGTTCCAACCCTTTATAAGGCATCTCGTGGAAGAGACCCATGGCATCATCTATTTTCATCATTTTGAAGTATCCATGAATCAAAATGCCATAGCTTGTAGTACTAGGAGTAACGCCCTTACCAGGCAAAGAGTCGAAAAACTTCCTTGCTTCATCCACTCGGCCTTGCAAACAATATCCGTGCATCAATGCACTATATGTTAATACATTAGGAACATGATTTTTCTGAATCATGATATTGAGTACATCATGTGCCGTATCCACCAACCCTTCCTTACATAAACCATCAACCAAGATAGTATATGTAATGACATTTGGATATATGTGGCAATCTATCATCTGCTTCCACAATGCTTCGACTTCTTTCCATCGACTCAAAGTGGATAAGCCATGAATCAAGGCACTGTAGGTGACAGCATCGCGCTTGATGCCTTTTTTGGGCATTTCACCGAAAAGCTTCATGGCAGAGTCTACCATTCTATCCTTACATAGACCGTCGATAACCATATTGTATGAATGGGTGTTAGGCCTACAACTCCCCTTTTCCATTACTCTGAGCAGCTGAATAGCCATTGCAGTGTTACCTGCCTTGCAGAGTCCATCTATCACGACTCCAAATATAATGTTATTCACTCCGCACAGTTCTTCTCTCACTATTTTCCTGAACAGTTGTTGAGCCTCATCAATCCTACTCTCTCGAAACAATCCCTTCAATAAGGGGCTGAATGTAGCTTCATCGGGCACGTAGCCGAGCTTAAAGAACGCACCCACCGTGGAGAACCCAAAATCGATCAGAATTGCAGTAACAGTTAATAACGATATTTAATGTGTAATTATTAACTGGGATTCCTAAGTTGGATATCATATCATTGAAAATGTAAAGTGCAGCTTTGTACTGTTTGAGCTTCACAAGGCGCGAAAGCAGACCATTAAAAGGTAAGACGTTAGGCTGAGGCTTCATTTCGATCATCATTCCATAAAGTGTTAGTGCATCATCAGGCCCATTTACATTACCGATCTCAAACCTCAAATTCGTACTGAAAAATCGAAAATCGGACATACAATAAAGTGGGTTTCGGGTGAATGAATTGAAAGTACCTGATTTGTTAAAGCAAGATTGAGAAGAAAACAGCAACTTTGCCAAAATCCCTATCTTCATGTTTCACAGTCGCGCGCAGAGTTCTAATCTGTGCAAGAGGAAAGGAGCTGTAGCAGCGTATGTATGTATATGTGTATGTAGCTAGCTGGTGTTCAGGTTGATATGTATAGAAAAGGTTTTGTTGGGAGGTAAAATTAACTTCGGATCGTTACGCGGGATTAGTTTTCGATATTTGGTTGGGGAAAACTTTGGTAAAAAAAAAAAAGCTAGCTGGTTTGGTTTGGTTCACATAAAACGTGATAAATTGCACTTTATAAGGGAGCAAATACGAAATCAATTCAAATCTTCTATTATTGTCGGCAAGAAAAGAGGCGGCAATTTTTGTTACACGTGTAGACGCAAAATAAGTATATATATGGGTGTGGATAAGATATGAAAAGAGAAAATTATATATTGCGGATAAAAAGAACTAATTTTACTTTTACTTTGTATTAATTTTTAGGATTTAATCAAAAAAAAAATGATATATTTCCATGGATTCGTAGAGCTCGTGTGCTCCCACAATGAAAAATTATAATTAGAGCTTAAACGCGATTTTGAGGACTGTTTAAATGCAATTTTGTCTTTTTTCTTTTTAAAGATCAATTTAACCTTTTTATTTTTCCTTAATAACTAGTTTATGGAAGTATAATAGTGGACGAAACATATATACTTGTATATAAGTCCAAGGATGTCTATTCGACAACAAGAAAACAAAGTTTAAATAAAAAAAAATTATTAGCATTCAAATATAAAATATAAATTTATGTATTTTGTCTCTTTATATATAGGTTGAGAAATCATTAGTTGCTTCCAATATTTTTCAAGTTTGTTTGAGTTATATTTATCGAGCTTTAAACTAGTTTTTGAGTTTGATTTGGTTTTTAATCGGACCAATCTCGAACAAATTGAGTTCAAATATATAACATGATATTTGTGCTCATATTTTAATTTTTTTTCACTAATTGAATCATGCCCAAGCTGTACTTCAAAACTTATCGATCGAAAAAAAGATGTGCAACCATAAATTGTGATACTAACCTATCATACTCAAACGAGGTTTTAACAATTAATTTCAAATTAAATATCGAATAATTTAATTCGTTATTTCGCCTAACAAGAGATAAGCCCTATCTATATTGTAGTTGAGAAATTATTAGTTGCTCCCAACATTTTTTTGAATTAATTGGGCTTATTTGAGCGTGTATTAAGGGCTAAATCATATGTAGCAGATAACTATTATAACAAACCACATGAAATTGATAGCCTAGTGCTAATATGTTATCAAGATGAGTGATTGACATTTGAAGTTCATATTTTTGTCATTTTTGTATCTCATGTGCAAATTACACGCATTAATCAAGCTTGACTCATGTTCGACTAGGTTAGATTTTGTTAAAGCTTGGTTCAGTGAACAATTAAGTCAGTCAATAAAACTTAACTTTATAAACGAAAGAGATATATTCAGTAGTAGTGAAGTAAACAAAACAAAAGGCATTATCTACGTCAATTTATAGTACTTTTGCCAAAAACATAATTGAGGCTAAAATGGAGACAAATTGAATGTTGTTAAAAGAAACTGCTACAATTACTTTAGAAAAAAAGAAAAAGCGAAAAGAAAAAAATGAATAAAAAAGAAACAAGAAGATTACGTGATATTAAAATTTTGAGTCATAATGAAATGGTGGTTACAAATATACAACAAGCTCAAAGAGAAATAATAAAATCCTTGGTCCCAAAAAAAAAAAAAAGGGAAATTTTATATAAAAATCATCTTATTTACATTATTATCTAGGTTTCAATTTTTATGAGTAATTATTTTATATATTGATTGAGTTCTTCATATCAATCACTGTTTAATTTTGAGATAGTGTCACTAATAGTCTCTGAACTAGTTCATCAAGTTCTTTATTCTTGCATTCAAGTGAGGCGATTGAATCATAAACTTTGATTCTTAACATGTGTATGCAAAATGTTATTGTATGTTACCGACAAATTAGATTAAAAAAAGCGAATGTTAGCGTATTTTATCGTTGTGAGGGTGGTGTTGTTGGGTGATCTGTAAGTTCCTATATAAGCGACATTTGGTTTTCGAGGCATGCCTTGGCCCGCGATAGGTGGCGGGAGCTGACTCTATCCAAACTTTTGTAAAAGTGTAACTGTGTAAGAGATGGTATTTTCCTCTGACATATACAAATTAATCTAATTCAAGAAGCAGTACAACAAGGGTCCATAGCTCAGTGGTAGAGCATTTGACTGCAGATCAAGAGGTCACCGGTTCGAACCCGGTTGGGCCCTTCTCCCCAAGTTTCCATTTTTTCCTCTGTTTTTCTTGTTGTGTGCGTCCACTCCGCACAAGTTATTGAGAAAAGCTATATAAGCTGAACAAAAATTAAATTAAAAGGGCAAACAACCTTTTTTTTATTTTTTCGAACAAACAACAAACGTATTTACATTAGATCAAAAAAGAGTACACACAAGCCTTTATACAAAAGCGATCCCATGGCACTAGTCTATGTACAATACACATAATGTCCTTCTATCTCACTTTCTCTTGTCACGAACAATATATAAAAATGGTAATAATGAGGGAAAAATACACACATACCTCCACTTATCATGTAATTACCAAAAACCCCTCTCACTTATTGGAAATTACATAAAATCCCCCTCATATTAAGGTAATCGTACAATTACACCCCCTGTGCATTTAAATATTCTTACAATTTTACTTTTTTAAACCTTACAAATAGACCAATCGAGGGGATATGTTGGTAATTTTCAATAATAAGAGATTTTTTAGTAATTATATAATAAATGAGGGCTTAGCGTGTAATTTTTCCCTTATAATAAATATAATATATAAAGAAAAGGAAAAAAAAAAATTAATGAAAATAATTCCCAATAGTAGTTTTCAATTTTCATTTCTCTAGCTGCATGACCTAATTTTGTATAACTTTACATTAATTTGTGTAATTATTCATACCAAAGAATAAACAACAAATTCAGTAGCATCAAAGTTGACGGAAGACTTGGTGGTGCTAGAGCTAGCCACCATCGTTGATTCTTGAAACCCTTCATGTATTTTCCCTCCGTCGCTCTCACGGTGGTCGAGGTGGCGGAGCAGCCGGTGTTGGCGGTGGTCGGCGGCGGCGGCCGAAGGAGGGTGGTAGTACATCCGGGCAGTTTGAGGGCAGTGAGAATGAAACCTTGCTGCTATTCTCACCCCTACATCCAACATTTCTACGTACTTCCCCATTCATAAAACCAAAATATATTTTCACTTTTGTGAAAAAAAAGATAAATTAAATTGTAATGAAAGAAATATAGGTGGTATATGTGTGTGTGTATATATATAGATAGATAGATAGGATATTGACATTTTAATTAATTGGATTTGTTTGAGTAATTAATTAGTGGTTGACTTGTGACTTGTTCTAATATTGGCTTTTGTTGTGGAACTAGCTAGGTGGATATATTTGGCAAAGATGAACAAAGATTGGTCAACCTTAGATACCTTGGCTTAGTCTTTTCTTCATTTAATTTTCTTGGTATTAAGAGGTTTGGGATCACACTAGCTCTTATAGTGGAAGATAACAAGTCATGACACTAATATACACTAACAGTGGGTTCAGACATAATCACAATTATTTGTTAAATATACAGCTGAGGAGTCGATTTTTAGTGAATAAGAAGAAACTTCAAACTAAAATAGTATACTTGAAGTGCATGAAAGGAAGTTAGATGGTGATCGTATTCGAATTCTTCAGTAATTTGCTTAAATATTAACTTTCCAATTTTAGTTTGGAAAACATGTAGAAAAACATTTGCTTCACTTCACATGATAGAACCTTAGATTTTATCTAATTTTCTTTCCCTTTTTCACCAATAAAATCCATAGTCCAAACATGTTCATTAGTTAGTAATAATTTATAGTCCAGACTTAACTCGATCGAGTTAAATGTAAGTAATAAGTTGCAATTTGGAGTTTTACCTTGTGAACTACACTTGTTTTCGACAAATTAAAATTGACTAATATATTTGTGTGTGTTTGTGTATATATATATATATATATATATATATATATATAATATAGGGCTGTTCGTTGTTTGAAGAGGTGTTTGTCAAATAAGTTGGTTGGGGTTACTTAGTTCATAATTTGCCTAATTTTCAAAAGCATGTTGTCGGCTGGCTATTGTTAACAACAAAAGCCAGTTAATTATTCAACGAATTTTGGGGTTTATTTTATTTAATTGTTGCTTGCACAAATTAAGGAATACACTAAGCTATGAAAAGGAACCTCAATTACTTTCAAGACTCCATCCAATAATCTGAATTCTTGAATAAAACTATAAAAATTAAGAGGCCGTTTGGCCCAACTTTTGAAACACTACGAATTGCGTTTAGACTCTTAACCGCAATTCTTGGTGTGTTTGACCCATTTTTCTATAATCTCGTTTGGGCATTTTTTGCGTTACAAAATCACATTTTGGAAAAGTTAAAAAACCTAACTTTTATCATAATTAATTTTGTAAGAATTAATTATCATATAATCAATTCTGTAAAAGCTGAGCCAAACTCAACCTCGCTAAGACTCCATTCAAGGCTTAGTTTAAGCCGCAAATCAAAACGCCCAAAAGAAATCTTTCAAAGCTTGGTCAAGATTTCAATATTATTATTAATCTATACCCGCGACCAAATCATAAGACCTCCTAAAGAGATTAAAACGGGCTGGAAGAGCGAAAATCATAACTCCATTTCAATACTTATATAGGAAGACACTCTAATCAAATGCCAAGATTACGAGGTCTTGTATTCAAATTATATTAGAACGAAAAGATTCTATCAATTGTTATGGTAGTTGTTAATTGATCATAATTTCTTACTATTTGTTAAAGATTGATTGTTGGTATAATATTACATCATAACCTTCTTACTAAAAAAATGACATTCAAGAGAATGAATTACACTAGGTTTAAATAGAGTAATTGAATTGAATTTACCATTTCTTGGCGGTTGTATATCCTCAAGTACAACTATTTGTATCTATATCTATATATATATATATATATATATATTTAAAAGTGTGAATTACTTCTAATATTATTTTATTGTTATTAACTTTTTGTGAATAGAAAAATAACCACATGTACATTGATGTGGTTCGATTTTTACACCAAGAAATGTAATATATACAATCAATAATCTATTTAGGCTAATAAATTAAAACTAATCTTTATTTAATACAGAGTAATTTTTGAAAAATAGGGAAGAAGAGAAAGAAGAATAAAGATGAGACTTTTATTAAATTTTGTAGATAAAAAATACATAATATTTCTTGAATTTTACATAAGTGAGAACGATAACAAAAAATAATTGTACAACTCCCTCTTTTATAAGCCCTATGGGCGCCCATCTCTCCCCTCTCCAAGCCAAGATAGTCTCTTTTGGTAGTTAAAGGAAGAGAAAATCATCCCCTAATTTTGGGGATGCAATCTTGACCAAATATTTGATATGATTTTATTCCATGTTTTATCAGCTTCTTTATCAGGCTTCCACCTTGCTATCTTCAACCTTTATTTTCAGATCGCCTTTGAGGTAGCCCATAAATCTTTCTTGAGGTAGCCCATGAGCTTTCTTTGATGTAACCCATGAGCTTTCTTCAAGTCCAATTGTGAAAAGTGATATTTTACGTCCATATCATAAGTCCCCCTACTCTTGAGAATGTGAAGGAATTTCAAAGTTTTGAGAGTATAATTACTTTGAGGTTACTGACGAGCTTTACATTGAGGCTGTGGCGAGCTTTACTTTGAGGCTGCTGAAAGGCTTTACCTTGATTGCAGCTAACCCACATCCCCGGGCCTTTGTATAGGATGCCTACACACTTTTTTGTAGGGCTTTGCATCCGTTTGTAGACTTTATCTAATTACTTGCACATTTCATGTAATTTATGCCTGAATGTTTTACGAGGCCTCTTGAGTGCTTGGTGCTTTACAAGGCTTCATCTTCTTCTTTCTTTCTTTTTTTCTTTATTATATACATATACATATATATATATATATATTATCATTATTTTTATCTTTTAGTTTTATTATTACTGTTATTTTATTTTATTTTGGTGCTTGCATTCTCGCAAGACTTTTCTTGGTGCTTGATATTTCACAAGGCTTTTTTTTGGTGCTTGATATTTCACAAGGCCTTTTTTTTTTTTTTTGTGTTTGGTATTTCACAAGGCTTTTGGTGCTTGCGTGTTCGCAAGGCTTATCTTGGTGGTTAGTGTTTCACAAGGCTTTTTTGGTGCTTGATATTTCACAAGGCTTTTTGGTGCTTAGAATTTCACAAGACTTTTTTGGTACTTGCGTATTCGCAAGGCCTTTTTTTTTTTTTTTTTGCGCTTAGTATTTCACAAGGCTTTTTTGATGATAAATACCTGATTTTTCACAGGGTTTTCTTTTTAGAATCTGTCTTTTCGCACACAGGACTTTTGTCTTTTAGAACCCGGCCTTTCACTCTCGGGTCGCCCGGCATTTCGCACACAAGAATTTTATTTTTAGAACCCGGCCTTTCGCTCTCAGGTCGCCCGACATTTCGCATACAGGACTTTTGTTTTTAAAACCCGGCCTTTCGCTCTCAGGTTGCCCGGCCTTTCACTCTCAGGTTGCCCGCCCTTTCGCACACATGACCTTTTTTATGCTTAGTAGGGCCTTTGCCTACATGTCTTCTTTTGGCTTCTTTTCTCCTGAATACCTGTTTCAGTGCTTACAGTTTATGCAAGGCTGATGGAATGCTCGTATTTTTCATATGACTCATTAGATGTTAGTTTCAGCGCGTTATATAAGTCAATGTACACTTATGAACAGGTACTTACCTCATAACATATTTTATGAATCACGTAATGAATGAGTGGTACGAGATATCAAGATTTTAGCAGATCGTACAAATGACTCAATAAACAGTTATTAAAAGTTGTTTTCATTTCAATAAATCGCATGAACAATTTAATAAACGAGTGATATGAGATGTCAGAGTCACAAGAGATCGTATAGATAATTTAACAAATAAGTACTAAAAATTCATGAATTGTATTAATACCCGAATTGTACGTGTAAGAAATGAATGTAACTAACTTCAAAAATGCTTGAAAGAAATGAACAAACTTAAATCGAAACTAACGGAAATAAATATCACAAAAGGAAGTGGTAGAACAACTAACTTGTTTGTGCATGCCCGTTTATTTAGCTTTACTCCATCAACTTGTAGGGTCTCATCAAATTTTAGATCCCTCTATGGGGAAAGTTGTTAGTAAGCGCGACGGGGAAGCTGATGAGACACCCAGTTTGAAAGCTAATGGTAAGGTTCCTGTACGAGCTCGCGGGAAACCTCCTTCTCAGCTATCCCACGAGCGCCCATTTCAGCATCCTCGAATGGATTAGCGCTACCTTCTAAGAGACCTCGAGGCCCCTTCGATCATGGAATTTCAAGATCTCAAGAGCGACTGCTAAGCTTATCTCTATTTTCTGCCTCAGCTAAGAAAGAATCTTATGACCTTTTAGCGGGGATGGCATCTCCTCGAGATCGCCGATATATAGATGATCTTTCCCAACTCAACCCTTTTCGAGGACTTTTCTTCAGCTATTCTGCAGGTGACCACGAAAATTTTCTTCATTTATGATTCATTATTTTTCGCATATGTTCTTTTGCACACATCTTCTTAATTGTTTTTCATAATTCATGTTTCTTTTGCTTTTCTAGGTAAATTTTTTGGGTAGTGACATGATGAGCAGCATTCGTGTCCACGCCCCTATCTCTATTGACGACTCTGAGAAGTTGAGTGAGTGGGAGAAGCAAGTGCTTTCATTGACTGACAATTTGGCTAAGGAGTAAATCCTACGGAGTGAGCTATCCTCAGAGATAGAGGTGCTGAGGGGTATACAAGCTCAGCTAAAAGCTAGGCAGGCTGATGAGATTGAGAGAGCTTGCAAGGCATCCTGTGAAAAAGCTAGTGAGGAAGCAATGTCAAACTTTTCTCATTCTGTCAAAAGCTTAGCAGTACTAGAAGCTAACTATAAGCGTTGTCATGAGAGCTTTCTTCATCCTCCCCCCCCCCCGAATATCAGGACGTGCTCGCTGGCACAACTCTTGAGTATTATTATCATGTTTTTCGCACTTTCTGTGAGGCAGCTTGTGGAAGCTAGTCGTCTGTCTTCTGATGGGGATGTTTCATTTCTACGCGAAGGAGCAGGCTTGGAGAACGCTCTTGATCCAGGAAAGAAGGCTCCAACGTGCATTCTAACTAGTGGTATTATAGCCGATGAAGGGAACCAAATGATAGAGGCATGCTGGTGAAGGGGGACCTCCGAGATAGCTGGAGGGAGAACTGATGGGATTGCTGGCGCGATAGCTGACGGGGCTACTAATGGGATAAACTCAGGTGCACATGTCCTAATTTGAGAGTCGTCCCCCTGAAGGGTTGTCGTTATGGCATTGGCAACAACGACCCCACTGATCAGCTAACGGTGGGGTGATCTCATTAGGTAGCACACTAGGTGGTACCCGCGAGGGTGCTATAGCTGCGCTAGTACTGGTGTCTCTTACTCGACGTGTAGATCCTCCCCCAAGGTGATCCCAAGGCCTACTAGCGGAGGGATAACTTCAACAGTACCAGGAATTACATTCACCATCGACCTAAAAATAGCGGGACCGGAGGGATCTGGAGTCATTGTCGGCACTGGTCCGAAAATAGCGGAATCATGGAGCTCTTGAGTCATCATCAATATTAGCCTGAAAATAGCGGGAACAAAGAGCACGCAAGTTATCGAGGCTGAATTAGCTACACTTCAAGCCTCACGTCGCCTATCATACACTATTGGTTGAGTCACCAGTCTAGTTTCATGAGAAGACACTGTTTAAAGTATTTGGACCAAATAAGGCAATTTCGCGCTGTTCTAGAAAAATCATCCTATCTAAAGCTACCTGACTTCGTTTTCTGTGAATCTTATACAGATGAAAAGCCAAGATAAATACCTACAACAATTGTGAAGACGTCCAGACCTAATTCAGAAGTATAAAGGTCCGAAAGTGTTCATCAACGTGAACCAAATTCGGCAGCCGACTGGGCTGCGCAGCTATCTTGCAAAAATCATAAGTAAAGCTACGGATCTTGGATTCGATCAAGGCCAATTGGAATAATAAGATCATGAGCAGATATACAACTTTGCACAAGGAAGAAAATCCAGATTCGGCATGGATTCTTCACAAAAGAGCGCTCAAAGAAACTCACGTCTCTTGCTCAGAATTTTGCACAGACGGCGCCACTTGATGCGGTTCGATTTTCACACCAATAAATGCAATAAATCAATCAATAATCTATTTAGGATAATAAATTAAAAGTAATCTTTATTTAATATAGAGTAATTTTTGAAAATAGGGAAGAAGAGAAAGAAGAATAAAGATGAGACTTTTATTAAATTTTGTAGAGAAAAAGTACATAATAGTTCTTGAATTTTACATAAGTGATAAAGATGACAAAAGATTGTACAACTCCCTCTTTTATAAGCCATATGGGCGTCCATCTCTCCCCTCTCCAAGCCAAGATGGTCTCTTTTGGTAGTTAAAGGGAAGAGGAAATCATCTCCTAATTTTGGGAATGCAATCTTGACCAAATATTTGATATGATTTTATTCCATGTTTTATCAGGCTTCCACCTTGCTATCTTCAACCTTTATTTTCAGATCGCCTTTGAGGTAGCCCAAAAGTCTTTCTTGAGGTAGCCCATGAGCTTTCCTTGAGGTAATCCATGAGTTTTCCTTGAGATCCAATTGTGAAAAGTGATATTTTACGTCCATATCATACATATATTACAAGATCAGTTTACATTGTCAAATACAAATTTTTCTTCTTATCAAGTGATTGGGTCATGTTGTGATATATTTTGGGCCACCTCAGTGAAGACCCAAATGAGTTTCGGAGCTCTTTTTAGAACCCGCGTAATCGTGCGGTCGAGAAGTCAAAATTTACATCGGAATTGCAAATATGATCCGGTGAGTGTCTGGTCCATTTTGTATAAACGCAATTAGACTTTTTTTCATTTCAAAACCACATTTAATTTATAATCCAAATTTTTGTTATAATTAATTTTACGAGAATCAATTTTGCATGATCAATTATGTAATGGTCATGCCAAACCCACCTGTAATGTGAACAAAATTTTAGATTTAGGTTTAGAAAGAAATAATATTGAAATTGATTTCTTTTATTTTCAAGTTTGGTCTCATACTAATTATGATTTCTCAAACACATCCTTATGAGCCCAACTTTTTTTTTTATTCATATTACATTTGTCATGGGCTTCAATTATGTAACATATATATTGCTGAGTGTCCATAATCTGATGGTCCTTCATTGATTGCTTAAGCCCAATGGAAGTCTCCCAAAAGATTATTGCGGTCTTGGGTTCAATTTCAAAATATCATTAGTTGTGACTTTTCTCTCTTTATTTGGAGCGTTATAGAGTATGTATAGCCCATAATTAAAAACTATCAGTCCGGATTGTCGGATCAGGGTATCCCCTTTATCTAGAATTTCAAAAAAAAAAAGATTATTTTGTTTCATTTTTCTTACATGGTGTTTTTTTTTTCTATTTAGGAGATACTAAGTAGCATGTTCGCATGCATATTAAGTACCAAATTTATTTAGAAAAAAAAATACCAACAATTTATAATACATTATTTGTGCATATTATATATATATATATATATATATATATATATATATATAGGATGTGGATCAAATACATCCCTATTCTTTAAGTAAGATATAAGACTCAATCTAGACCATTTAAACCATTTGATCCCAAGGTCCATAATTAAAGTCATTATTTCAGTTTTAATCTTTAATTTAATGATGATAGGGGCATTTTAGTCAATAGGTCTAACAAACTCAATCAAATCCCTTATTATAAGCAATAACAGATTCATCGTCCCTTTTTAATTATTTTTTTTTGCTGAGAAATGGGGTTTTTATTATTGTTGCTGCATATAATCTGGATTTAATTAGCAGGCATTACAAACACAGAAAGGACCAGGCATGAAAGCATTTTCAATGCACTGTACAGCTGTGGAAGGTCCGAATTTTTTCTTGCAGAAAGCCGAACATTTATCTTTGTTTCCACGTTCGCACAGGATTTCAGGATGTATCTCGTAGCACTCTTTTTCACCAGCCATAGCACTTCTCATCTCCACTGATAAAATAGCTGCAATTACCAATAACCAAAAGGAAATTTGAGATTTGGCCATTTTTACACAATATGCTTGTTTGATGTGTGTATACTGTATAATAATTTCTTTCCAAATGAGACTACGCACAGGTAATGTGATGATGAATGGATAATCCTCTGGCTAATATACTGTATAATGAGTTACAATACACTGTATCATGTGTTATAACATAATGTATAATAACTTATAAGATACTGTATAATTGAATATTTTTAATATGTTATAAACTCATACTGTATAATGAGTTATAATATACCGTATAATGTGTTATAATATACTGTATAATGGCTTATAAGATACTATATAATTGAATATTTTTAATATGTTATAAACACGTACTATATAATGAGTTATAATATACTGTATAATGTCTTATAAGATATTGTATAATTGAATATTTTTAATATGTTATAAACATATTAAAAATATTCACTAGAAAAACCTTCCGAGAACTATTATTTTGTTTCCTATTTTATTTTTCTACACGGGCATGATTCAGAAACACAATGATATATACATACATATATATATATATATATTTGGTTATACATATATATATATATATATATATATATGTATGGTTTCGTGACAATGTCAATCTTACCTAGATTTTAAAGGGAAAGAAAGTGTGTGACAATGATACAATCGCGCTCTTCTCTTTTCTTCGAAACTTGCATTAGAGTTTATAGAATGTTTTGGATGTACTTGTATTTTTAAAACTACGGGTTATTTCATCGCGCATAATAGAAATGAGTGGTTCCTAAAAGTTTATATAATTTTAAATTCTAATTTAATCATAATTATTTATGTATAATGAAATTTGCGAGATCTTATTACCATAAATAGTAATAATTATTGTTAAACTCGAGTCTAGACCTAAAAATAAAATCCATCAAAAATAGAATATAATATATGGTCTCATGTGGTTTGAGCCATATGATAACTTGTCACTCGATGAACAATAATTGCTTCATGTGCATTTGCTCTTTCTCAGCCACTAAAAACTATATATAATTAATTCATAGAATTAAAAATTGCTTCTCAAAAATAGTTTAAATCAATGCTTTGAAGTTTGAAGTCAATTGAGAATAACAATCAAACTCAGCATTTATATTGCTTGAATGTTCGTATATTTGTTGTAGCCATCAACAAATTGCTACCTTTTTTCTTTTTCCCAGCTTTTAGCCATCAATCCCTTTTGCATTTGTTCTTAATATTCCACTAAATAAATGTCGTTTTACGTTATCTTAATTTTTTCCTTTATCGGAACACTATATATTTTTTAATGAATAAATGTTATTTTACGTCTATTTCATTTTTTTTTATTACAATACCACAATCTGAATTTGTCCCCCTCAATTTTAGAGAAACAGTATAAGCAGTACCGAAATCTGAATTTTTTTTAGAATTTGTCTCTCCTCTATACGAGTAAGAAAAGAATTTTACAGAACTTAAAGTCCCCACAAATGATAAAATTATCTTCTAAAAGAATAAAATTACCCCCTTCCCCTACCCAAATGACAAATTGTCATAAAGATTACCTAAAAATCAAACTTAGCTCATTTATTTTTTTACAACAATCTAGGCAATTTCTTCTAAAAAAATTCAAAATATGCCTTTTTTAATTTATTTTTTTCTTTTCAAGGAAAAAAAAATCCTACAAACATAGTTATTGATCTTCAGTTTTAGATAGCAAAAGTTACAAGATTGATTATGATTATGAAGTACAGAGGTGTCACTTAATAACTTTTAAAATTTTATATTTATTTCTTTTTTTGTAATAACTTATTTCAGCTTTTATTACTTGACTGCACTCTTATTTGCTTCTTTTTGAGATTAATATCACAATAAGTGATTGAAAAAATTATTTAATTGTGGGTGTGTGTTTCCTCTTTTATGCCCCCAGTCTATCTTTGTTTTTACCTCTCTATCCAATTTATAACAAAAGAAAGTCAAAGTCAATGTTTATGTCGAGTGAGGATCAATTTCTAACTCTTTGAACTAACTCCACATTTTCATTCGTTGCATCATATTTAAAACCAAAATTCTCTTAAGTAACGCGTTCAAATTTTTTATCCATTATATATGTGAACTTAAAAGGTATGATAAATTGTCATACTGCATCATATGAGAAATTATAAATTTTCGTTATGAGAAATTATAAATTTTCGTTATAAGAAATTAGGGGTGTAGTAAGGTTGAGCTCAACAAAATTTGTCGTTTTGATCTTGTCGAGCTCAAATTTCAGAGAATGGGAGCGAGTTTGAACTCAATATATATCATTAGTTACACATGTTATTATAAAATATATAAATATTATTAAATTTATAAATAGTACGAGTTAGAGCTAAAAAAAAACTATCAGTCTCAAGTACAGCTCCTGTCGAGTTGACTCGACTCGGAAAAAAAAAAATCTCACCCCCTATATGAAAACCTGGACCCGTCCCTACATACACACTATCTAATATGAATTTCGAATTTTTTACATACTTCTAGAAATTTTTACTTAAAAATGACGTACCTATTGAATATTCAAGAGTTAAATGCTAAAATTTGCTCATGTAAACCTCTTATATCATATTTTTCCTAAAGTGTATTCTTTAATTTTTCTTTTGATAATTTTCCTTAACTGTAGTTATTATGCTAATAGTGTTCTATATCTCTTTCCTTTTGTTTTGGATAAAAAGCAAAAAAAAAAAATGCAACCCCTTAAACTCCTTCACACATTAAATAGTTAAAAATTAGTTGATATGTCAAAATCTCCCATCCACAACCAATTAATTAAGATAAACAGAAAAAAGAAAAAGGACCGTCTCGACCTACTCAAGTACTCAACCAATTAAGACAAACAGAAAAAAAATAAAAAAGGGATTAATGCAAAAAAAGAAACACCTATATTAATGCTAAATTGTAAAAAAATACATGTGTAAACGAAATAGGCTAAAAACCACCATATATTTTTAAAAAATCTGCAAATAGTGAATTTTTGGAAAAAAAAAAGAGTTTGTTTTTCACTTTTTTTGTCATTTTAACATGTCATTAAAGGTGAAAAACAAGCTCTTTTTTTCCCCAAAAATTCATTATTTGCAGACTTTTTAAGAACACATGGTGGTTTTTAGCCTATTTCGTTAATACAAGTGTTTTTTTGCAATTTCGCATTAGCACAGGGGTTTTTTTTTTGCATTTATCCCATAAAAAAAAGACAAGCTACAGAACTGTCTAGACCTAATCGGATTCAAATTTGGCGGATCTCAAGTATAATTCACTTATTTTGACTAATTTTATAATAAATATAATTCACTCATCTTTTAATAAAAATTAATTCAATCGGTCTAAATTTTACGAGAAATATAAAACAAAAAATTCTAGCCGAGATGAGGTTTGGCTATCTCAAGTATAAATAACTCTCGTTATGACCAATCCCTGAACAAATATAATTCACTTACCTTGTAAATAAATTTGCATTCCATCAAACAAAGTCTAAATTATATGAGAAATATAAAACAAGAAATTCTAACACAGATCATATTTGGTTGATTTCAGGTATAATTCACTCGCGTTATGACCAGTCTCTGAACAAATATAATTCACTCCCCTGTAAAGTGTAAACACGTTTGAATTCGATCAAACAAAATTCAGATCGCCCACCAATACCATCATCAAGCCTACATAGAAAATCAAAGTGAACCCACTACTTGACAAGGCATGCTTTTGGGAAGCTTTAGTTATTCGTCAAAATTTTATTTATTCAATGTATAGCTCGTTCAATTATTTGCACCAAGTTTTCGAGGGGCATAGGTACTTATAGATCATCTATCAACACCACCCTTACGTCTGCAGAGTAAATTACAGCGATCCGTTCCTTAGCAACCGAGCCACCAACGACAATAAAAAATTCCTACTAACACACTACATAATGTGGAAAGAACAAGACATATCCCCCAACGTACACCTATTTCTTTATTTCTTCTCACCAAACTATAGATACAACAGCAGCAGTTAGATTCAAGCTTAAGCAAAACCACCCCCACCTTCCCATCTCCTGTCGGCAACCCCCCACCCCCACCCCCACCCCTCCCCAACCACACACACACAGTGCTTCAGATCAAAACTCCATAGCCAGACTCACCAGTCAATGCTACACTGAAATTACACACAAAATATTCTCACTCAGTCAACACTCAGTGTGTGTGATTTGATTTTGTTCTTGGGGAGGGTTTCAAGCTTTCAATTTTCAAAATTAAATCCTAGAAAATGTTTGTTCAGGATCGCATTGGTCCCCCCGATGAAGATTCGAAGCTGCACAATCATCAATCGAGGAACAAATCGTTTTCAATTTCGTCGAAAAACCTAGATTTCGCCGCGTGGGTTTCGGAGAATCTGTACAAAATCCTGACGATTCTCCTCCTAATCACCACCGTCGCCGCCTTGTTCTACCTCCGGAACTACTCCGCCGCCGGCGGAGACGCGGCGGCGCTGTTCTGCCTCCAGTCCACGCAGTCGCATTCGATTCACCCTAAGTTTCCGCAGATTAATTGGAATTCTATCGACCGCATTGTGGATAAAACGACGCCGTTTTCCAGCTTTAGATCGGAGAAATGGATCGTCGTTTCTGTTTCGGATTACCCGTCTGATTCGTTGAAGAAATTGACTAAAATTAAAGGGTGGCAAGTGCTTGCGATTGGGAATTCTAAGACTCCCAAAGATTGGCAATTGAAAGGTATGATTTAGTACTAAATGCTGAGATGAGTTTCCAGCTGAATGTGAATTGGTGTTTAATTAACTATTTTTTTTTTGTTAAACGTTTAATTAGTTGTTTTAGTTGTTAATTTGTTTCCTGTTGAGTTTTGGATAGGATTGATTCTTTCAATTCGTGGATGTTTCTAAGAAAATCTAGCATAGATCTTAGGATAAGTTAGCATTGGGGTAGAACTGTAAACTAGTCGAGTCAAACACGTGTTGTTCGAACTTGTTTGAATTATTATTGGGCTTTAGAATTTGATTTGATCTTAGTTTGATTGTTGATCGAGTCGAGGTCAAACTAGCTTTAATTGAGCCGAGGTCAACTCGAGCTCGAGTAGATTGAGTTTTTGCAAATATTTTATCATTTTTTTACTAATCAAGCTCGAGCCAAGCTTCAAACTTATCGCACACACAAAAGGTTGTTCAAGCTTGGATTGCGATATTAACGAACCGAGCTCAAACGAGCGAGCTTTTGGCGAATGATCTTGAGTCGAGTGTCAAGTAGTTTGGTTTGTCTTTTAGGTTTACGTAGTGGAGATGATTTAGATTTGTTAATTGAATTTAAATATTTAATATTTTATGCTATAGATTTGTCTAAGACATTTACGTTTTTTTCGATTAATATTTCTTAATAGGTGCTATTTATTTACCATTGGAGATGCAAGCTGAACTGGGGTTTAGAGTGATTGATTTCTTGCCTTATGATTCGTATGTTCGAAAAACCATTGGGTATTTATTCGCAATACAGCACGGCGCTCAAAAGATTTACGATGTTGATGATCGAGGTGATGTGATTGATAATGATTTAGCGAAGCATTTCGATGTCGAGTTGACTGGTGAGGGTGCTAGACAAGAGGTTATTTTGCAATATAGTCATGAGAATCCCAACAGGACTATTGTGAACCCTTATATACATTTTGGGCAAAGGTCTGTTTGGCCTAGAGGATTACCCTTAGAAAATGTGGGTGATCTCGGCCATGAGGAGTTTTACACCGAGGTTTTTGGTGGGAAACAGTTTATACAGCAAGGTATTTCCAATGGACTACCTGATGTGGACTCGGTTTTTTACTTCACTAGGAAACCTACATTGGAACCGTTCGATATTAGGTTCGATGATCGTGCACCTAAAGTGGCGTTACCTCAGGGTACAATGGTGCCCGTCAATTCATTCAACACAATTTTTCATTCATCTGCATTTTGGGGTTTGATGCTTCCCGTCTCAGTTAGCACCATGGCTTCTGATGTATTAAGGGGTTATTGGGCACAAAGGCTTTTGTGGGAAGTTGGTGGGTATGTCGTGGTGTACCCTCCAACTGTTCATCGTTATGACAGAATCGAAGCATATCCATTTTCAGAAGAGAAAGATCTTCACGTGAATGTGGGCCGTCTGATTAATTTCTTAGTGGGCTGGAGATCCAATAAGCATAGATTGTTCGAGAAAATCTTGGAGTTGAGCTATGTGATGGCTGAGGAAGGATTTTGGACAGAAAAGGATTTGCAGTTCACCGCTGCTTGGCTACAAGATCTTCTTGCTGTTGGTTATCAGCAGCCTCGGTTAATGTCTCTTGAAATAGACAGGCCAAGGGCAAATATAGGTCATGGAGATAGGAAGGAGTTTGTGCCTCAGAAATTACCGTCTGTGCATCTTGGAGTTGAGGAAATTGGAACGGTGAATTATGAAATTGGGAATTTGATTAGGTGGAGGAAGAATTTCGGGAATGTTGTGCTTATAATGTTCTGCAGTGGGCCCGTGGAACGCACGGCATTGGAGTGGAGGTTATTATATGGAAGGATATTTAAGACGGTTATTATATTATCTGGGGAGAAAAATGTCGATCTTGCTGTGGAAGAAGGCCGATTGGACTATGTTTACAAGTACGTGAAATCGTAATTCTTACTTCCTTTTATCTGCTTTATTTATGTTTTGTTTTCTAAGTTCATATGGATAACCGATTTAGTGTTAAAGCTCATATCTGCCCATCACAAAGCTTGATTTAGTGTTAAAGCTTTCATACTTATGTTTAAGTTTCCACCGTCAGTTGAAACAAATATGATTTAAGATTTAAGATTGCGAGTCATTGTCCTCCCAACGCTAACACGTTTACCTATATTCTTAATTTCACTCATCAAGTATCATTCTGACCCAACATTATCATCTTACCTATGTTAAGTTCTTATATTTGTTCGTCCAAGTGTCATTGTCGTTCAGATTTCTTCTTTAATTAGCTGAGGAGTTAATTCTAATGAAAACTGTTTAAGAAATCATAAAACAAAAGAATCAGGAATCAATTCTTTGTTTGTTATAACGGTCATCTTTGGTCTCAATTTGTAATTTGGGCTTAATCGGTAAGAGGGTCTGCAGCAATATTAATTATCATTTTGATATCCTCCATGCTTGTCTTTAAATGTATTATCTTGCATTTTTTTAGGTATTTGCCAAAACTCTTTGATCGTTACGCCAGCGCAGAAGGCTTCTTATTTCTTCAGGACGATACTATTCTTAATTACTGGAATTTGATCCAAGCTGACAAGTCAAAGCTCTGGATCACAAACAAGGTAATCTTCCGCCTATTAATTTGTTTTCGGTGGTCACGTTTATAAGTCCCAAATATTGGTAACCCTCTAGCTATCACTATTAACATGAGTTGTATAAACTTAATTTGAAGTTAAATCAATTTGGGTAATGGTTGTGACTTTAAATAATTAAACTGGATTTTTTTAATCCAAAACTACCATTTGTAACCATGTGACACCACTAAGTCACTAACTATGCACCACTACTTTTATGGGAAATAGTGTAAAATATACAATAATATTTTCGTTTCGCTAAACTTTCAGTTCCTCAACCCTTAAAACCCCATGTCCAGTCAGGCGTGTCAATGGGTAGGTCTTACTAGGGGTGGGCTAACGGGTCGGGTTTTCGGGTACCCACCCGACCCGATCGGGTTCGGATCTATTGGGTGGAATTTTTTTGCAGAAAATCGGGTATTGGGTATTACCCAGTACCCGATTGGGATTTCGAGTCGGGTAGGAAATTCCTACCCGATATACCCATTGGGTACCCGAAATGAACAGTAACCCGAAATGAACAGTAAAATATATATAAAATAAATATCTAACCCCGAAATGAACATTTGGTGTTGCTTGTTGGTGTTTGGCTTGTAATAAGATTGGTGTTTAATTTGTGTTAGACTTGGACACTTGGGCTCAACGTTAATTTAATCGAATGAGTTATCTTATCTATTTTCAATTCTCATTTCATGTGGTAAATTGTTGAATAATTGTTATAAATTATAAATCGATTGATTAATTATAATTGTTAATATGTTATTCATTTGAATTTGATTAATTAATAAATTTGAATTAAACAAAAAAAAAAACAAAGTTAGGCATCAAAACAGCTGCCTCTGTTTTGATGCCTAACATTGCCTTGCAATATGCTACAGGAACCGGGTACCCGATACCCGAATTATCGGGTACCCGGTTTTTTCGGGTACCCGAAATTTTCGGGTACTTATTGGGTACTAAAATTCGATACCCGATACCCGAAAACCCGAACCCGATAGCCCCAATACCCGATATCCCACCCGATACCCACCCCTAGGTCTTAACCACACCTGTACCCAAAAGTCTGGATCTAGGCCTGGACCTGGACCCATTGGATCTAGACTTGGACCCAAACCCAAAAAATATATTTATTTATATTGTATAATTATTTGTATATGTGTAAGTGTGGTCAACACGAGTCGTGCTCATTTTCTGCTCTCTAATAACTAATGCATGTAGGTCTCCAAGTCCTGGACCACTGTCTCTATTTCCGGCAACTCCGATTGGTTCCCAAAGCAAGCAGAAATGGTGAAGAAAGTGGTCGCCACAATGCCAGCTCATCTACAAGTCAATTTCAAAGAAAGCGTTAAAGATCACCAGAGCCTCACAATATGCAATTCAGAGGTATTCTATGTTCCTCGACATTTTGTACCTGATTTCATCGATCTTGTCAATCTAGTGGGTGATGTAGATATCCATCACAATGTTGCAATACCAATGTTCTTTCTAGCAATGGATTTGCCTCAAAATTTTGACTCGGTTTTCAATTCAATGAGATATAAGCAAAAGATACAAAGCAATTCTACGTCGTTTTATTCTCCTGAAGTACCTGCAATTCACCCATGGAATGTGTCGACTGAGCAAGACTTTATTAAGCTAATACGAATATGGCAGCAGTGATCCCCTATTAATGGAGTTGGTATAAGTTCCAAGTCCTCAAAGAGGTGGATTAGAAAAATGTACACACTTTATTGAGAAATATATACTGCAAACTCTTTATTGTACTATTCTTTCTGGATGAGGGGGCATTCCTTTGTAGAATTTTTCTTTTTTCCTTTTTGGGAATTTTTTTTACTGGTTATATTGCACAGGAACAGAATTTGGACAAGTAGTAAAAAAAAAAATACTGTTTGAAACATGGGAAGTTTTGGCAATGTAATTCTTACATTCATATACAAGTATGTGTAATTTCGTGAATTCCACGTACATTCCACGTATGAATGGTTGATTGTAGGGCTTTGTTCCTGGGAGCTCCTAAGAGTGACGCTAATCTTTGTTGTGGTCACGCCATCTTTTACCATCTAAACTTTTCACTGATGTTAATTTATTTTACCTTTTTAGCTTATCATAGTTCTTACATTATCAGCTTCACTATTTTTGTCCAATTCGTTTTCCCTATAAATGAGGATATTACCGTCTTTTGAAGTTTTTGATTTTGTGAGAATTATTTTTAAAAATAATAGGGCAATTTGGCATTTGACAACTTTTGTTAGTGCTTTTTAACTTTTGGTCAAGTCCAAGGGTAGTGTTGATAATTATCCCTTGCACATATTATCATTAAACAATTAAATAAAACAAAATTCTCGAATAGTTTGTCGAATTTTGTTTTAAATATTGTGGAATTTTTAAATACTTCCACAAAATTCTCTCTCTCTCTCGATGGGAGTCTTTCTCTCTCTCTCCATGGGAGTTTAGTTTTCTTCTGTATTTCTCGAGTTTGCTTCTCCTGTCCTTAACCTTTTCCTTGAGCAATATAAGAGAGTTGTTTTTCTTAGAACCTATTCACATCTGCTTGACAAGGACTTACTCCTAGCCAAATTCTTGATGCGTTTTGTTCATCTCTGCCCTACGACGCCATCACCTCCTTTGCCTGATTTTTTTTTCGATTGCATTTTCTTAGCTAAATCGTTTTTACCTGAACAGTTCACAAGAGTTCCTCGGCCTGAATTTGCTTTTTCCATGATT